>JAZAVI010001360.1:0-55128 GCA_036326025.1 Chrosomus eos
TGGCAGAGGGCTTATTTCGCAGAGGGCTAAGTTGGCGACGGCCATCCTGGGACGAGACTCTGGAATGGCGGCCATCTTGGGACAACACTCTGGGGTACAGGGATGGAAAGGGAGTCCGAAACTGCTTCCTCAATGGTGTAGGACAGTTATTATCTTTTCATGTCCTGTTAATTTTATAACTTTTTTTAAAAGCCTGTTTATTTTATTTCCAGGTTGCGTCCAGCAGAATGTGTCTTGGCCACTGGTGGAAAATTGATTAATCAGAATAACCAAGCACACAGAGGTAAATGCAAGATTTTCATGATTTTTATTAAGGTGAAATTGAATAGAATAGAATTTTACTATAATATGACCAAGCCAGTGGAAATTCTACTAAAAAATACCAGGAACATACATAGTGTGATAAAAGTTCTTTACTTTTTTGTCCAATTGTTTTTTGTTTTGTTTCTGTCTCCATCTGGATCAGCTTAATCATTGATAATTTCCCTGTTGTGGATTTGAATGATGTAAATCAGAGCTTAAGCTGCACAGGAGTCCAGCCCCTGCTCAAACCTTATTTTCTTTCAGATACATTCTTAAAGACAAAGGATCTTTACTGGCATCAGTGGTTCCATAAAAGACCTTTAATCCATTGAATCTTTCAACTGCACTAAATGTTTTTTTTTTATATTGGGAAATATGGTCTTTAGATTATTAAAACTTCACACTAAGAATTTTTCTTTTTGTTTTTAGAATTGTTCACTAAAAGGTATGGAAGTCCTCGTCCCCAGAGTGGCCGGCTCCGCCATGGTCTCCTGAACTCCCGGCTAGTGTTGTCAAAAAATTCGGTACTTCGGTACCAAGTCGGTACTAAAAAAATAAACGGTTACGGTACCAGCTTTTCTAGGTACCGAGTACCGGGTTAATCCGGTTCTTGATGCGCTGTCCGAAAGGTGCAGAGTTGCGTCCTCTTCATGGCGACCGGCGGCGCTGATAATGCGGTGGCTCTGAATCCACTTATGAGCCACATATGTAAATATTTTGAATTAGACTAATGTCACGTTCCCATTAAGGGCCATTCACAAGTTCACAGCGCATTTTTTGCGCGTGCAAATTTCAAATGTAGGCGCGCGGCAAGCGCACTCATAATAGAAGCGACGTGCGAGCTTGTTCAGGGTTGCATAGCGGAGACACGGGAGAGCAAGCGCTTGTGGAAAGGAGAAAGCAGTGCGAAGTGCACTCTCCATGATGAAGAGGATGTATCAGCAAATATTTAATTTATTTCTAGTCCTTGCTTTAGAAATCAGCTACAAGGTACAAGTTTTGAAGACATCAGGCAAGAGTGACATTTTTGGCAGTTTTGGATTAAATAAAAGTACATTTAAGTCAAATAAAACATGTTTTATCTCCTGTATAGTTTGGTAACTTATTGTAATGTAATGTAATGTAATGTAATCTTATTGTTATTGTAATGGACTCCTCACTGGCCTTCCCAAAAAGACCATATTAGTTGCAGCTCATACAGTGTAGCGTTGCCACAATAGGGAAAGCATATTTTATATTAATTGAAATATATTAAGTTTTATGTTGTCAATTATTGTATTGCTTTTCCCGTTAGTCTGTACTTGCCCTTACTGTTGTGTTATTGACGCCGATATATATGTTCTCGCGATCTCTTAGCGAGACTTCCCGTCACGTGATGACGTGTCATGGGACAGGAAAAGACTTTGCGTTTGCCATATAAGGAACCGGTATTCCGGTCTTCGAGAGAGTTGACTCTCACTAACAGACTGCACCGAGCCGTGTGGATTACCTTGTTTGCTGGCTGTTTTCAGAGCGCTGAGGTGCCGATCCTTGGAGGAGTTCTAACCTGTTGGATTACTCATCTCGTTGGACTTGTACAGTTACGTTGCAACATTGATCCCGCTCCCGGACGGGGCAAATAAGCCGGCAAGGAGGAGCTTACTTTGCGTTAGTGCACGCTGGATTTATTGACTTTATACATAACCACTCTCACGACACACACACACACAAATACACACATTCACGTTTATTTTTCTCTGTGATATTCAGCGTTGTATGCTTAGTTATTGTATATATTTCTTTTCTGATTTGTAAATACAGTAGGTAGCCAACCAGAATGCCTATTGCCGCCGCGGCGTCTACCGCGGTGAATTCACCGCGGCAAAAAAAAACCAGTCGCATTTCTAAGTCATTCGCGAAATGACCGCCAGGTGGCGCAAAGGGACATTTAGCGAAAGCAAAACGTATGTAAAAGTAGCCTACATTTTAAATAGAATATAGCAAACTTTTAGAGCAGAACATTTTATGAATCAAAATTTAAAGGAGGCCTATCTCGCAGTCAGTGAAAATAAATTAGGTGCAATCAATGATGCTAAACTATTGAGGAATGAGAAGATTGAAGAGTGCATCTGTCGTTTGTGGGCACACTGACGCGTGACCAACCGAGCTTGTGGTCGAGTGGTAGAGCTGAAGGTTTAAACAGCACAAAGACACAGGTTCGAAACCCGAATAAATATGTTTTTTATATAATTACCATGCATTTCCATTTTACACTAAGGAACAAATCTCATCCAACAGATTGACTGAATTTACGTCTTCAAAAACAGTTCTGTTAAAAAATAAACAAACAAACAAAAAAAACTTCACGGACAGGACAGCAGACAGCAGGACTGGAATTCTTTCCATATGCAGAAATAATTTTAAAAAACATGGTTAAGCAAGGTGCGATTTGCCGGTGGGTGATTTCCCCCCTCCACAGTAGGCTATAGCGAATAGGCCTACCCTAAATAGACCTTATCAAATATAGTATATATATTTTTTAAATATAGCCTAAAACACGCACGTTTAAACAACAAACAATAAAATCTGAACCAGCGCTTCTGCTCCTGTATTGAGAGATAACATGCAGCGCATTTCAGTTACGATCATGGTTCCAATTGTATTAATACATTCACGGCTTTTTAAAATGTCACAAAGCATTTTGATGTGGTTTTGAACGAAATATTGAAGTTTATAATTAAGTATTTTGACACACCACGCCTAGTGCGTATTCTAAAATGGGGTTTTCTTCTGCCATTGAATTAGAGTTCGACAAACGCCGCATTCACTTGAATTTCTTTTTCTGCTAAAATAACAGGCTATAGCCTACTTCGTTATTTTTGGTCATACAGATAGGATATCATATTTTAAAACTGTAAAAGGTCTATTTTATTCATGTAAAGTAGGCTACACTCACAATAGGCTAACAACAAAACATTCTCACTCATTTGAGCGAACACACACTGCATAAACGTTTGGGCTTTTCTCAGTGAGCTTCGACATGGCCGAGTGATAGAGCTGACGGGTCATCAATCGGAAGACCTGCGTTCAAATCCCGAAAAAACATGGACTTATGTAAAAATATATATATTTTTAGGCTATTAATGCAGATTTGTTTAGTTCTAAAACTCTGTTACACCATATATTTTTTTGCTTATATTTATAAAATAATATTACCATGCATTTCCATTTTACACTAAAGAACAAATAGGCTATCCAACAGAACGACTTTAGATCTGTAGCTAATAATACCAATTGTTCAAAAGCAGTTTTGTATAAAAAAAAGATATATAGGCCTATATATATCTATATTTGTTGTATTCCCTATAGCCTACATAGAGTTTTTTAAAAACATGGTTTTAAGCAAAGTTTTCGACAAACGAGGCAGCGCGTTCATTTGATTTATTTTTCTCATAACAGCTAAAATAACTTAATAGGCTATACGTGATTTTTTTTTTTTGGTCATACAGATAAGAGTAGAGTAGCCTACATCGTTCAAAACTGTAAACTTTTTTTTAGGCTAATGACAAAAGTTTATCTGTCGTCTCTCTCTGTCTCCGGGAACTGTGCGTCACAAAAATAAACCGAAAGCCACTTGCCTCAGCTCAGACACGATAGGAAATCGGATATGTCTAAAGCCTTTAAATGTCTAAATATTTAGGTTAATAAATGTTATCTGATTATGTAATCCATATGAAAACGAGAGCTACAGAGAATCTGCTCAAATATGTTTATGTGATTGTGAGCGCCTCGCAATGAGAAAATGACAAGGTGAAAATCTCGTTTAATTAAAATCGCCCTGAATAAAAATGTAAAAACAGATCAAATCATTTATTCGTCGAAGTGTTGCTATATTGTTTCATTTAAAGTTCATAATTATTATCTAAATGTTATTTAGTTTATCAGCAGTAGGCTACCACGAAGCACCGATATTTATTTGAATAATAATAATTTAAAAAATAACTAATTCACATTTTACATGCCTGGACCCAAAGATCCCTGTAGAATTTAATATTGAGTTGAGCATTTTGTTCATAACAACAAAATGAACATGCGTTTGAAGATTATATTTAGTTTTGCTTGGAAAAAGCTGGCCCAAACCAGTTTTATTTCTTAAATTATTTAAATAATGAAATATTTAGTAATAAACTTTTATGACAGAAATACCACAACATGTAGCTTAAATCATTTAATTCTTTCATTATCAACACTTTTATAGCCTAATGCTAGAGCGATTTAAGTGTGAATTGCGACTTCTCCTTATTTTAAGTCAGACTCAGACTCAGAGAGCCTGTGGGGGGTTTAAAGGGACAGACAATAGGTGTTAATGTTCCTCATTCATATGGAGAGTGTCGGATAGCCAGCCCGATGGCAAAGGCAAAATTATTTTAAGGATAGGCTACATCTCTCGATGTGTCCCCATATTTGATTAAATTATAAATGTTGTAGTTTATTTATTGTAGCCTATTTAAAGTGTTTTCACACACAAATTTAAATTGAAGTGTTCAATCCAGTTGTTTCAACTGGTTCTGTAGAGTTTAAGAATGTTTGAGCAAGGGAGACTAAATAAACTTGCTGAGATCCAGCGCGAGAGAGGCAAAACTCATATTTTTAATTTATGTTGCTGTGGACTATTTTCGATTTGTACCGTTTTGTTTAATTTAGCTGCAATTTCTTTGGCAAAACAAATTTAAAATGTAGCAAGAATAAGATTGTGTGTTTCTTTTTTGCATGGAAATAAAGTCTAAATGCAAGTTAGGTTGCCACCGGTCCCGGTTTTACCGGGATTGTCCTTCTTTTTAATAACCTGTCCCGGGAAATTGAAGCACTCTCCTTCGAAAGGCTACGTGATTATGCAAGTTCAAACCATAGACAGGTTCAAACTGTGTAGCGCGCGGCCGCTTGCACGGCAGAGAGAGGGAGAGACAGAACACCAGCTAGATCCCCCCTAACTACAGATGGTAGTCGCCGCTCAAAGTGTGGGGCGCGCCCCTCTATGGGTGGGAAAAAGCCTAGAGAAGTGACAGGTTGGGCGCGCCAACGGGAGGAACTTTTCCTTTTTATGCCTTTATATCTTTATTCGTTCATGGCGAGTCTACATCGCATCTTCATCTTTGCAGCGACGCAGAAAACACCAGTTTATTAATAAACAATGAAATGTCTCCTTGCTATTTTTTACACATTCACCATTGCCGGCTCGTGCGCTTGAGTGCAGCTTTATAACACTCACTCATTACCCTGTATAGCCTATTTAAGTTATTAAATCAATATAAAGGGGTGATTTGTCCACTGATGGCTTAAATAAACAACTAGGCTACAAGTTGACTAGAAAAAAACTAGTCGGAGACAGCATGTGCGCGCGACCCTGAGCGGAATGAGCGAGCCGAGGAATATCCAGAAATGCTCACATGCTCTGATCGGAACAAAGGAATTTTGACATAATTAATCATTATTTTATATCTGCATTGCCCATAATTTTAATCCCATATCAAACACATTAGCCTATGTTATGTCTATTTTAATTTTTTAATTTTTTTGTCTTGCCAAATGGATTTCTCTTCTTTTCTTTTTTTAACATTTTGACACAGCAGCACTTTAATTTTCTCTATTTTTGTTTTTGTTTGTTTAGTTTGTATTTAGATACTAGCCTACTTGTTACTTCAATAAATTGGAACATTTTAAGCTTGTTGCGTATTTCATTAGCATTGTGTTGGGGCGATGGGGGCAGTGGGGCTTGAAAATTATGAGTCTATCCATCGGGTGCAGAAAAAAGATTGCATGTGTGTGCTAGTGTGCGTGTGTTTATGAAGCGAATGTAAGAAGCCCCCCCTAACAACCCCCCAGCTCTACTGTAGCAATGTTGTAATATGCCATTGATTATTAAACAAAACGCTTGACTTTAAATAAATAAACAGTTAATAAACTCGCAAATAAAGAGTCACCTATTTAAGCATAAAGAACGGTTAAAGATTAATGCTGTCGGCAAACATGGTGTTATATTGAGATTCGATCTCGGGTCGCTTGGATCTCCGTGTCGTTGCGTTAACCACAGAGCTACCGCCTGAACGCTGTTACGTCAACGTCTTATACTCTTCCAAAGCCTTGATGTAGCCTAATATGTTTCTATTGCAATGTTTTATATGGAAATGTTTTCATTATTTATTCAATTTAATTTAAGTATTGTGATGAATTATTTAACTACATTTCACTTAAATTCATCTGCTACCAGCTTTCAATCGCTCTGAATGAGCCGCGACGCAGCGGCAGATTACGCAATAGAGAGAATAAACGGACACTTTTCAAAGTCTGTGATTGTAGCGCCTCTTAGCGGTTAAAGGCAGCAAATACACCCCGAATTTCACCGCCGCGGCAAAGCGGTGGCGTTGAAAGTATTATTCTGATTGGTAACCTACTGTACACTTGGGTTGATTGTTGAAATTTCAGTGTTGAGTATTATTTTTCTCTCCTCCGTACGAGTTTATATAGAAGCAGGACAGGTTCCTATTTATTTTGTTTATACCCCGCCTTTAAATATTGTGGAGTGTTACATAGTGGTGGCCCGTACGGGGACCTGCTGTTTCTTTTGGTTATAGAGTTTTTTTGTGTATATCAATATGGAGGAGGAGACAAATGTAAATGGAGGAGTAATAAATCAGAATCTAGATACTGATGAACCTGATACTGAAGTACATGAATTAAGGTGTAACTCTGAAGATGCCCAAGCAGTTGATTTTACTGCAGGCCCATTTGTTACCAGACGTAATCCTGCAGCTGAAATAACATCAATGCTTAGTTCAATGTATATTTCTGATGATGATGAGAAAACTGATGATGAAGATGATGTTGACAGAGATGTATTGAGTGTAAATATGGTACAAACAATGCAAACAGAGGTTGATGAAATTAAAGTGGATTTATTGGCTCTTAGTGCTAAAGTACATCATAATGAACAGGAGGTAAAACAGGCAGTAGATAGTTCACTTAATAGAGAAACCAGTTTCCGACAGGCAGTGGACGCTGGCTTGGCAGATTTGGAAGATCATTTCCAGAGGTCAATAGAGAAGTTGGAAAGAGCTGTGGCTGACTGTTTTCTGCGAAGAGATGCCAAATGGGAGAGCCAAATGAAAAAGTTAAGATTCACCAGTACCCCCTCTCGCTCTCAAATACAGTCTTTTAACCCCGCACCTTCCATATCTACTGTCCATGATTTCAGAACTCCCATACCAGCATCAAGAGTAAAAGCCCCCCTGCCACTAAGGTCAACGCTACTTATGATGTCGCTTATGGAACTCCACTAACGAACTTGACTCACCCGCCAGTTGTTCCCAGTATCTCGTCCTTCTGTGGCAGACCCCCGATCCGGCTGGAATTTCCTTCCTTCGGTGAAGCCTGCGAGACATCGGATGTACTACATTTCATTGAGCAATGTGAAAATTATCTGGATATCAGACCACTTCCCAGTGTGGAGCTCATTGGCACGCTGAGTACAGTGCTCAAAGGACCCGCTCTGAGCTGGTGGAAGGCGGAAAAAGCCAAAGTAACTGACTGGCAATCTTTCAAAGATGCTTTTATGTCAGCGTTTCTCCCAGAGGATTACCTCACTGAAGTAGAAGACAAGTTGAGGTCCCTGGTGCAGCAACCACGTCAGCGATTGAGAGATTTCGCATATGACTACCGAGCTCTCTGCCTCAAATGGAAGCCTGATATCACGGAAGAGGAAATGGTGAGCCGAATCCTGAACAACATCAATCCACGGGTTGCGGGCTGTCTGAGAGGGACGGTGAAATCGGTGGAACAGCTGGTGAAGGTAGGATCTATGGTGGAGAAGGACTGGATGGGTGCAAAGAATTACTGGCAGAAAGTGGGCAATTTGAATGGAAAAGACAAGGTGAACAAAAAACCACCTGAACGGAATACCTCCAAAGGACTAGTTGGATTATCCATTGCACAACCACACCCGATAAATTCCCTTCTGGTAGTGCCGGTAACCATAAAGGGACAAGAGGTGAAGGCGGTGCTGGATACAGGGAGTACGTACACCCTTATTCAGGAAAACCTGTGGCGACAGTTAGGAGGGGAAGCTACTCCTGACCCTCCAGTTCCCCTTCAGCGGTTCATTATGGCTGATGGAAAAGTACACCAGGCTATTAGCCAGAAAACCGTCTGTTATAAGTGGCATGATAAGGCATGCATAGTGGAGACTTATATAATGAAGGATGCTCACCTGGCCTTTCCTATTATAGCGGGCTTGGACTTCCTAAGAGCCGCTGAAGCCATCGTGGATGTAGGACAAGGGAGATATGGCCTGAAAATGGGCAAAGGATATATTTACCATCCCTTCCTAACCACCCTGATAAATCCTGGGTTGTCTACGAATCCGGTGGGTGAAAGAGTATGCACTACTGCTGCGGTGAGCCTCTATTACGCCTTACCTCCAACCTGGAGACCTCCACTCTACTCCTTGCACACTGATGTTGCTCCCAGCTGGGACTCCGACAATCAGGTGGAATTACGGAAGCTGATGGATACTTGGCCTCATACCACCTCCAAGGTCCTTGGCAAAACATCTGTGGAACAACACAAAATCATCCTATCTGAGGAAATGCCCATTAAATCCAGAGCTTATAGGGTCTCACCTTTCAAGAAAAAGATCATTGATGAACAAGTGGAACAAATGCTGCAAGACCACATCATTGAGCCTTCTTTCTCTCCTTGGTCATCGCCTGTAGTCCTTGTCCCCAAACCGGATGGTTCCTACCGGTTCTGCGTGGACTATAGGAGGCTTAACAGTAAGACCATACCTGACGCTTATCCGATGCCTATAATACATGACATCTTAGAATCAATGGAAGGCGCCTCCTGGTTCAGTACATTGGACTTGCAGTCAGGGTACTGGCAGGTAGAAATGGAGGAAAGAAGTAAAGACAAAACAGCCTTCATCACCTCACAGGGACTATTCCAATTCCGCTCCATGCCATATGGGCTCCGAAATGCCGCCGCCACTTTCCAGAGGCTGATGGAGAAGGTCCTAGCAGAATTGAGAGGGAAGTTTTGTTTTGTGTACATTGATGACATTATAATCTATTCACGGTCTTTAAACGAACACGTACAACATCTGAACACCATTCTGCAAAGACTAAACCAAGCATCGCTTACCCTGAACATGAAGAAATGTCACTTCTTTAAAAAACAGTTAAAGTTTCTTGGCCACATCGTCTCAGAGAAAGGAGTGGAGGTCGATCCTGAAAAGACCCGGGCGGTTGCTGACTATCCTCCTCCCAAAGACCTTAAAGCCCTCCAACGCTTCTTGGGATTAGCAGGATGGTACCACAAGTTCATTCCCCATTTTGCCGACATCACAGCTCCGTTAAATAACCTGAAAAAGAAAGGAGTAAAATGGGATTGGACTCCTGAGTGCCAAACCAGCATGGAGAACATTAAACAAATATTGCAAGACCCACCAGTATTGATGCAGCCTGACCTCAATCAACCTTTCCAGGTACATACAGATGCCAGTGATGTGGGCTTAGGAGCTATTATCACCCAGCAAACTCCTGAGGGGGAACGGGTAATAGCTTATGCCTCACGAACAATGCGGGGACCTGAGCTGAACTATTCAACAGCGGAAAAGGAGTGTCTGGCTGTAGTTTGGGCAGTGGAAAAATGGAGGCATTACCTTGAAGGGAGACAGTTTGACATTTACAGGGATCATGCTGCCTTAACTTGGGCCTTCAATAGCCCCAAAACCTCCTCTCGGCTGACCCGGTGGACTCTTCGGCTGCAGCAGTTCATTTTCCAAGTACACCACAGGAGAGGATGTCTGAACCTGGGACCAGACGCCTTGTCACGAGCCTGTGAATCTAGGGAAAGTGACAGTGGGCACTGTATGACCATCACTACATCGAAATGTGCATCAGACATACCTCACTCGTTAGCTGAGATCGCTCAAGCACAAAATGATGACAATACCGTCGCTCTCCTACAACTGACCCAAAAAACCAGAAAGGTACAGGATCAACGGATTACCTTCGAGGTTCACCAGGGGGTGTTATATCGCCGAGTACCTGTAATGAATAACGAAGATAAATTCCAATTGGTGGTTCCGCAGACATTAATCCCTGGTTTTTTTACATTACTTTCACGATAACCCACTGGGAGGACATCTGGGAAGACTCAAATCACTGCTGAGGCTCTTGGAGGTGGCGTGGTGGCCCACTGTCCGAAAAGACGTCTGGCAATACGTCAAAGGATGCGATACCTGTCAAAAATATAAACATGACAATACAAAACCCAGTGGCTTCCTACAGCATACACAAGTGACCGAACCGGGACACACTTTGGGGATGGATTTTATGGGACCGTTCCCTCTAAGTAAGAAACAAAACGCTTATCTGCTGGTGATAGTTGATTATTTTACCAAATGGGTAGAGATGTTTCCCCTAAGAGATAGCAAGACACCAAAGATCGTCAAAATTCTCAGAGAAGAGATCTTTACCCGATGGGGGGTCCCGAAATACATCATATCAGACCGGGGAGCACAATTCACCTCCAAGATTCTGGCCGAGCTCTGCAAGTCATGGGGCAGCATCCAAAAACTCACTACCAGTTATCACCCTCAAAC
Organism: Chrosomus eos; assembly: GCA_036326025.1. Classification (NCBI taxonomy): domain Eukaryota; kingdom Metazoa; phylum Chordata; class Actinopteri; order Cypriniformes; family Leuciscidae; genus Chrosomus; species Chrosomus eos. Next base: position 10,943 of record JAZAVI010001360.1, read on the forward strand.
AAACCTGACAGAAAGAGTAAACAGAACCGTAAAAACGATGATTGCGTCTTATGTGGGACAAAATCATGAAACATGGGACCAGTGGTTACCTGAGCTAAGGTTTGCTATCAACACTGCCCATCAAGAAACCACAGGTAGAGCTCCGGCTGAATTAATGCTGGGCAGACAGCTGCACGGTCCACTAGAGAGGTTAATCCTCAAACCCCCACTCCAGACCAAACCTCATATAATCTCGTTGAAAGACAGAAGATCATGGCAGAGGAGGTAAAGCTCAGAGTAGGTGTGCAACAAGCCAGACAAGCTAGGTATTACAATGCCCGACGGAAAGATGCGCAGTTTCAGCCGGGTGATCTAGTCTGGCTTAAAACTCACCCGCTCTCGTCTTCCTCGAGTAAATACTCTGCCAAGCTAGCGCCCAAGTGGGAGGGACCAGCTGAAATAATGAAAAAAATGGGGCCAATAAATTACACAGTTCGTTGGGGTGACCCATATAAAACAGACATTGTCAATGTGGTTAACCTGAAACGCTGGTACGGACGATCTCCTCCTATGACGATGTCTGGGGGGGGGGGGGGGGGGGGGGGATTTATGTAGCGTTGCCACAATAGGGAAAGCATATTTTATATTAATTGAAATATATTAAGTTTTATGTTGTCAATTATTGTATTGCTTTTCCCGTTAGTCTGTACTTGCCCTTACTGTTGTGTTATTGACGCCGATATATATGTTCTCGCGATCTCTTAGCGAGACTTCCCGTCACGTGATGACGTGTCATGGGACAGGAAAAGACTTTGCGTTTGCCATATAAGGAACCGGTATTCCGGTCTTCGAGAGAGTTGACTCTCACTAACAGACTGCACCGAGCCGTGTGGATTACCTTGTTTGCTGGCTGTTTTCAGAGCGCTGAGGTGCCGATCCTTGGAGGAGTTCTAACCTGTTGGATTACTCATCTCGTTGGACTTGTACAGTTACGTTGCAACATTGATCCCGCTCCCGGACGGGGCAAATAAGCCGGCAAGGAGGAGCTTACTTTGCGTTAGTGCACGCTGGATTTATTGACTTTATACATAACCACTCTCACGACACACACACACACAAATACACACATTCACGTTTATTTTTCTCTGTGATATTCAGCGTTGTATGCTTAGTTATTGTATATATTTCTTTTCTGATTTGTAAATACACTTGGGTTGATTGTTGAAATTTCAGTGTTGAGTATTATTTTTCTCTCCTCCGTACGAGTTTATATAGAAGCAGGACAGGTTCCTATTTATTTTGTTAATACCCCGCCTTTAAATATTGTGGAGTGTTACAACAGAACGCTGAGCAGAAAATATGAATTAAATGTACTTTCAAGATGGAGGGGCAACATGGCGACCGACATTAGAACCCCTCACCCGTATGCATTTTCAATGGCATATTATAGACTCACGACAATACTGTATTACTTGAACGAAGTAAATATACATTAATGAGCACATATATTTTTGAAAGAACTAAGTGTTTTTAGCTAAGAATAAACTAAAAAAGTTACACAGTGTAGCTTTAAATTATTTATTTGTGTGTTTTATTAATTTTAAATAATACAATGCAATTAATATAAACTTTCTGACAGTGTGTGGGGCATCTGACTACTTTCCAAGAAGGAACGCAACTGATTTACAAATATCGCGATAAATATGTACAGGAATTGAGGCAGTGGCCAATTACACCAGGAGGAGTAAAAGCTGCAGGATTATGTACGAGTATCCAAATATGTACGAGTATCGTATGTATTTGACAACTTGTTATTTTTAATTATTAAAGATACAATATGTAATTTTGAATTACATATTAAAATGTAATATGTAACCCCCGCTATAGGGGTCGCTAACCTCTAACAATAACAAAGGCGTAGGTTGATGACACAAAATTCCAGTTGAATTATGGAACTTGTCAGATCAAGTTCCATAATTATCAAGCTTATGGATCTAATAATGTTTATGGATGAGTGAATACATTGATGTTTTTAACATGACTGTGGTATGCTAATGATTGCTAATGAGAGACAGATATTAGCGCCACACGCGAGTCCCGCGGATATAAAGGAATAAGGACATTTAAAGGGCACCTATTATGGCATTTAAAATGTTCCTAATATTGTTCTGGGAGTCCCCAACAACAGTTTTACATGCATGCAATGACAAAAAACACTTTTGTTGTCTTATAATATGCATTTATTTTTACCTGATTTGCTCACCGACTCCCAAATGATTCGTTGGACGACTAATTTTTCCAAACCCCTCCTTTACGTGACGCTAATCTGCGGTGATTGGTCAGATGACCCAGTCAGTTGTGTTTCTAAAGCAATCGTCATTAAAATGACGTGAACACAGCACAAGGTTTGGCTATACTTGTGTGGTATAGTTGTAAATATAAACTCTAGCCACTGATTCTTCAAATGCTCGTCTCTGTGCAGTGAAAAAAAGATCGCTTTTGATTCGCATTTCAGAACACAGCGTCTTGTTGTCGACATGATGTTTTCAAGTTTTCCCTGGTGTCTGCGCGCGCAATGAGTGGGCACGGCCAATTTGATTATTTTTCATCTTGACGTCACAACAAAAAAGAAAATGACTCATTGGAAAAACGATTCATTAAATTGACTCAGAGTCGACTCTTACATTTGAGAGACAATAACTTTTTTACAGTGAACTTTCATATATAAAACTTTGTAGGATGTTTTTGTTCACTTAGATCTATGTTACACACTACATGTAAGGTATTTTTCAAAATTCCAAAATAGGTGCCCTTTAATTCTAGCAAACTACCTGCAAGTGCTGAATTACAACTCACAGGTCAGTTTATTAGACAAATGAAGCTTGTGAGGTTACGCAGCGCTGTTTCACTTGGTCTACACTATCACACTAAACTGCATTTAAGTGTGTTGAAAGTTATAATGTTATTCTATGTGTTAGTTCCTCTGCATGATGGTCAAGGTTTGATGATGACAATCATCACTTAATGACTTGATTCACTGATCTCATTTAGAGTCTAATCTCTGACTAAAAGGGTACTATACTATTAGTTTTATTCAAAACTGAGATTCCACAGCATAATAACTAGCAATGTTATGAATATCAGAAAGTATGAAGGATTTTACAGAAAATTACTTATTACGACTAACAGATATCAAGAATCAGCATATAAATCTCAACAATGGTGACCATTAAAAAACGATTCATACTGCAATGCATGCTGAGTACTAGCCTGGCTCCGCCCTCCTACGTACTTCCGCTCAATTTTCATTTTCCTTCAGTACTAGGTCTGGGATTGTGCTGTAGTCTTTGGTTTTCTCCGATCCATTTTTTACCGGGCCAATCAGCGAACAGAGGGAGTGGCTGAGAACGATGACGTTGATGTTGTGTGCTATTTTGAGTTGTAGTTCAGTAATGGCAGCAGAGAAAGATGCGAGCGTAGCCATTCGGTCCGTTGTGGCAACGCTGTTGAATATCAAGAAGTTAAAGCCGGAGCAAGAACAATCGTTGCTTAGTTTTGTTAGTGACCATGATGTTGTGGCCCTCCTCCCCACGGAGTTCGGGAAAAGTTTGATTTTCCAGCTTGCTCCGTTAGTGGTGAATGAGTTGGCTAAAGCAAACGCTAGGCATATGTCACGACCAAACATTAGCGATTGGTTATGGCAGATCCAGAGTGATTCTGGGCAGATCCAATAGTTTTAGACTTCAATAGAGTTCCCGCCTACAAGGAAGTTAACCCTTTAGGCGCCAGAGGTTTTTTCCTAAAACGTTCGATTTTGACATCTTAATTTCAAAAGACTATATCTTAAAAGTGAAACAAGATAGATACTTTCTGTAAATTAGAGAAATATTAAGGATGACCCAAAGTTTATGTAGGGATTTAATTTCCCCATCTAATTTGCATATTATGACATCATATGGTGGCAGCAATCTTGGATTATAGAATTTTCATGAAAAGTCACATGTTTAAATGATAAAATGCAGCATTTCTTTTCCCCAAAAATGTCCATCACATTCAGTATGCTATATTGCACAATACTGAATTCTCAGGTATATAGTAAGTAGTAAACAAACTGTGTAAATCACTTACTAATAAATGGTAGAACAAACCGTATGCATGTAGTGATTGGCCTTTTGCAGTGATTTTCCATTTACTACATACAGTAGGCACTCTGATTCCATGTTTGGGGCATATTTTATTCATATGACACACAAACCCAAGTAGACAAGACCTGTTTAGTTCAAAAGATCACTCGTTACGGCAAAGCAGATCATTAGTGATGATACGAGCAAGCGCGAGCGCGGCCAGATCTGCCTCGCGCGCGCGTCGAGTATGCACACTATTGCGACTCCCCACCCTGCTTTCACGTTGCCCCCTAACTGTACTATGAATACTTTGACCTCGTATAACATACCCAGTGATAGACAAAGTCTCCACCACAATACTGTCGCCGCGATCGCGGAGAGTCTCTGATGAAATGGCTCACTCTCACACTAGCTCCGCTTTTGATCGCACTGATTCAATGCGTTGTAACTCGAACATTTTGTATAGAAACATGATGTTTTTTTGAGTCGGGGATGAATTATGACATGTCTGCCATCCAGTGGAGGGGATGTCAAACGAAATTTGATACCCAATTTGACAAAATCGGCCGTTTTATTCAGTGACGCATCTTGTCGAGTAAACTCGACCGTGGCGCCTAGAGAGTTAATGCTGGTCAATGGAGCGGTGTCAGACTCTATGTACAAATGAAATGTACGAGAGTCTGGTGGGACCAGGCTAGCTGAGTACTACCATAATACAAAACTTATCCATGGCTCCCAGCATGCACTGCAGCATGAATCATTTTAATGGTCACCATTGTTGAGATTCATATACTGATTATTGATGTCAAAAACCACACATATCAAAAACCACAGACGGAAGGTAGTGTTTCTGATGTCCATAACGCCATAGATTGTAATTGAGAGAAGGACAAACAGATACCTCAAAAGATAAACAATCAGCAATCAAAGATTAAACGAAAAGAACAATACACAGGTATGGCAGCTAAAAGAAAACAGGAACCCTTAACTACACCTAGTTAACCAGTAGATCTTACCTAGCTCCCGGAAAATATAAAAACAGGTGAGTCTTCCGGGCAACTGCTTCCCTCGCTGTTCTAAACTGAATAATAAAAAGTGAACTAAGAAAAGTAACCCCACTACCTGGTTTAAAGAAAACTCAAACTAAGCTCAAAAATCTCAAGATCCTTCAGCATGTTGGGAGAAGACAGCGAGTGATCTCCCAGCTGGCAACAATGAGCGAGCAGGTGAGGAAGTGAGAGATCCGCCATCAACGCCGTAGCCGCTTAACTATCCGGAACTCCCATGACGTCACTCCACTTACGTGATGCAGGGAAAATCCCTTCCCACGACTCCACCTACGAACTCACATAAAGAAAAAAATCACCCACCAACGGTTCGATAAACACACCCACATAACAACAATACACATAGTCTCACGTTTAGTTATGTCTTTAACTATTATAATATTTCAAAGGGCAAAAACATGAACTTTAACAACTGGAATTAACGTGCTTCCAAGATGGCGACGGCCAACTCCGCCCACTTTAGGCTTCAAAAACGCTCTTCAGAAACCTATGGGTGACGTCATGAACACTACGTCCATATGTTTTTAGAGCCTATGATCAAGACCACAACTAAATCAAACACTGATAACCATAATGGAAAAAAATATAAAATTGTTTTCAATAAAATATTGACATCTAAACCTCTGTTGATTCTCAATAAGATCTTCTGTAGACAATTGACAGAAATAAAGTCAATCTGGTTAGTAATAAGTGAAGCTGGTAATGCTGTTTTTGTTGTTTAATCCTCCTCTGCTGAGATCTTGAGAGTCAAAGTATCTTTATTTGTCTCCCCAAGGAGAAATTAGTTTTTGGACCTAGAGAAATTGCTGCAAGAGTTGCGGGGTCTGTACAAATCTTATGTTAGTTTTCTACAGAGCAACAATAGAGTCAATTATTTGGTATGGTATTACTAGCTGGTTTGGAAATTTGACAGTCAAATACAAAAACCCGCAGGAGCTTCTTCGATCAGGCAACAATCAGGCAGGCTAAGATCATTCTATCTGATAACTCTCATGTGTTTTTTTCAGAGTTTGTGCTATTGAACTCAAGAAAGAGGTACAGGGTTCCTCTGTGCAAATACAACAGGTATAAGCACTCATTTGTCCCTCTCTCAGATAAGCTCATAAATGAGCAGCGGTGAACCTGTGACCATGAATTTATAATGTCGGTGGTGGTGATGGCGCAGTGGATAAGACACATGCCTTTGGTGTGAGAGACCCGGGTTCGAATCCACTGTGAGACACCAATGTGTCCATGAGCAAGACACTTAACCCCTAATTGCTCCAGAGGCGTGCGACCTCTGAAATATAGCAATTGTAAGTCGCTTTGGATAAAAGCGTCAGCTAAATGACTAAATGTAAATGTAAATGTAATGTACTGTATATCTGTGATTGAATGAATGTATAGATATGTATGATATGATATAATTTTACTTTGCACAAGTAGCCTATAGAAAAATGGTAATTTGCAATGTTGCACAGCTCCTTTGAGTAGCCCTAATGTTCGATGTAATCATGTGCATTTGTGGTCTGTCTCCTCTAAGTCTGCACAAAAAAATAGAGGCACTGATGAGTTCTGGCACAGACATTTGTTACATGTGTGCACCAACTCAGGTCGTTGTCAATATACACTTAAACAATATACACTTAAACGTCAAACGTCAATATACACTTAAACGTTGAAGGTAAGATTTTCTTCAGCGTTATTGCTCAGAGATTGTCAACCTACCTATTAAAGAATGGCTTCATTGACACTTCAGTTCAAAAAGCGGGCATTCCAGGGTTCTCAGGATGCTTAGAACACATCAATGTGATCTGGCAACAAATTCAATCAGGTAAAAGGGAGAGGAAGGAGCTACATGTGACATTCCTGGATTTGGCTAATGCATATGGTTCAGTGCCACATGAGCTTCTTTGGGCAGCATTTGATTTTTTCAGGGTACGATGTCAATAACAAATTTAGTGAAAGCCTATTTTGGAGATTTGCAATTTAGTTTCTCAACTACAGAATTCAACACTACATGGCAATGCTTAGAGGTTGGAATAATGGCAGGATGCACCATTTCTCCGCTGGCTTTTACCATGGCAATGGAAGTAATCATTAGGGCATCAAAATGGGTAGTAGGTAGCACTTGGCATCTGGGATGCGACTATCACCAATCAGAGCATATATGGATGACATGACAACCATGACTACAACAGTAGCCTGCACTAATCGGTTATTGAGCAAGTTAACCGATAACATTGAATGGGCACGAAGGCAATTTAAGCCCCCTAAATCAAGGAGCATCTCGATAGTTAAAGAGTAACTAAACACTAAACCAACTTTTTTTAGTTAGTGGTCTGTAAGACTGGGGCTTTATTAGTGCTGATCATTGATTCAAGTAACTTTTTTGACATTTGGGTATAAAGTGTTTTAATTCTACAATATATGGTGTAAAAACGTCTCTGAGTGCTGCCCTCTTCAGGTTGAACGGTGGCTACTGCAGTTGAATTTTCCTATTGGATCTTTGCGGTAGTTCATGACGTAAGCGGTGAGAGCTGATGTAGCATGTTCCAGCTAACCATGCTCTTGGTACGAGCTACCACGCCCTTGGCAGTGTAAAAACCATCTTGTTTCGTCAAAACCACTATAGTGAGTCAGGAGTTGGAATTGAAAGTATTGAAAACGATCAGGATAGAGTATTTAAATGCCCTCAGTTCATCCCCTCTATCTCCGCTATGCTCCGCCCACTTTTCCAGCATTTTCAAATATTGCCAGTGGGTGGAGTCAGGCTCTGACCAGGGGTTTAGTTACCCTTTAAAGGTAAGGTAGTAGATAAAATATTCTTCATTAATGGTGAGGCAATACCAACAGTTTCTGAGAAGCCAGTGAAGAGTCTTGGGAGATGGTACGATGGGGATCTAAAGGACACAGTTCGAGTGGGAGAAGTTAGACAACAAGCAGTGGAAGGGTTGAAGAGCATAAACAGCTGCGCTCTACTAGGCAAACTAAAACTCTGGTGCTTTCAGTTTGGACTTCTGCCGAGGTTGCTGTGGCCACTGACTGTGTATGAGGTTTCTTTGACAACAGTGGATAAGCTGGAAGCATTAATAAGTTCATACATCAGAAAATGGTTGGGAGTACCACGCTGTCTCAGCAGAGTGGGGCTTTATAGTAAAGGAATATTGCAGCTGCCAGTCTCTGCTTTAACCGAGGAGTTTAAGTGCGCCAAGGTCAGACTGGAAATTACCTTAGTAGAGTCACGTGACAAATGTGTAAGGGAGGCAGCACCAGTGTTAAAAACGGGTAGAAAGTGGTCAGCAAAGAAATCTGTGGAAGAGGCAAAGGCTGCCCTTCAAATTGGTGATATTGTGGGACAGGTACAGCATGGAAGAGGGGGGTTTGGGCTCAGTTTAGCTCCTCCTAAATGGCACTAGGCAGCCCCAGCTCAAAGGAGGACGCTGGTAGTCAACGAGGTAAGAAAGCAAGAGGAGAGTATGAGGTGTATAAAGGCCATTTCTCAGGCCAAGCAGGGAGAGTGGATGAGATGGGAGAGTGTGGAACAACGCAAGATAGGCTGGAAAGACCTGTGGTCAATGGAAGATAGTAGGATCAGTTTCCTTATCAGGTCAACATATGATGTTCTCCCATCACCACATAACCTAAACCTTTGGGTAGGAGAAGATCCCTCTTGTTCTTTGTGTTCATCACCTGCCACACTAAGGCACATTTTGACAGGATGTAAGGTGGCTCTTAGCCAAGGTCTGTTTACTTGGCGCCATGACAAAGTACTGCGATGTTTGGCTATAGCATTGGAAGACAAGCACAACATGACCAATAAGTTGCCACCTGTTCTAGCAAAACATTGCTCACAGAGGACATTATTTCTTCGCCCAGGCCAGCAACCACCAAGAAAAGGTGTTAAAACCAATTCTCACCTAGGACAACTGAAAGCTGCTAGAGACTGGAAGATGCTGGCTGATCTTGATCAACGGCTTATTTTTCCACCTGAGATTGCCACCACTAACCTCCGACCAGATGTTGTGTTGTGGTCGGAATCAGCACGCATAGTTCAACTGATTTGTTAACAACTGAGAGTTAACAGTGCCATGGGAGGATGCTGTAGATGAGGCATATGAGAGGAAGAAACTGCGGTATGCTCATCTGGCCGCTGAAGCAGAACAGCGAGGATGGAGAGTCCGGGTTTATCCAATGGAAGTGGGTTGTCGAGGGTTTGTGGCACACTCTACAACCCGATTCCTAAGAGATGTCGGATTCAGTAACCAAGAGTTGCGTCGAACAGTAAAGAACTTATCTGAAGCAGCAGAGAAAAGCAGCAACTGGCTGTGGTTGAGACTGAAAGATTCTGGCTGGCTGGGTACAGACCTTCACGCTAAGGTTTTGAAGAATTCTTGAATGAGGATAGGTGTTTGGAAGGTTTGGTGGTAGGTATTATGCCATACGAAACCGTTGCCACTGCTATCTGCTCCTGTTTAACGCACCAGTGGGGCTCGACAGCCTTAGACAAACGGGTTGGCGCGTATGGTCGGGTTGGATTGTGGTTAAGTTAAGGAGCAACCTCAGCAGCAGGAAGGATGTATAGGTCAGTAAGCTGGGCTGAGTTGAGTGGGGGACGGAGGGGGTGACTCTGGGACGCCAGAGTCACTGTCGAACCCTCTTGAGGTGTCGTGGGCTAGTCGATGAAACACTGAGGACGGAAGGTGCCCACTTGAAGACCCTAGAGATGTCCCCTACTCGGCTAAATCCAGATGGTTGAAAGAAGCGTAAATGGATGGAGAAGCATAGGTTACTGTAAAGCTACGTCTTAGTTGGTGCTAGTCTGTTGGTGCTTAAGGGTTATAGTCTGTATTTTATTGTAGCACTTAAGTAACGCTGTTCAGCAGCTAGTTTCGATTTGGCCCATTCTCGGGATACTTGCTTTTGCTGTTCTAATTGCAAGGGCTGTCACAGCTGCCCTCACTTAGGTGATTGTAAGCATTATATCTATGTAGAGTGTGCGCTGTCGCGGAAGCGTCAGCAGAAAAAGATATCTTTACCGACTCGGGTAAAGACATCGACTCTACCTGCGCGACTCCACCGAGCAAGGACACCTGTAAGGCACTTAAAGTATCTTCTTCACCCTTTCTCTCCTACCTTTATCTTATTCCCCATTATCATTATGTGCTTTAAATACATTCCTGTTGTCTGTTGACAACGCTCTCTCTCTGCACACAGAAGGCAGCGCATACTGCTAACCTGCGCCCTTTTCTCTCATCCTCACACTCTCCTCTCACTCTTTCTATGGGTCTATGGAATTGTCAATCAGCAGTCAATAAAGCTGACTTCATTCCAGCCTTTGCATCTCATTCTACTCTTAATATCTTGGGCTTGACTGAGACCTGGATCCGTCCAGAAGACTCAGCAACCCCTGCTGCTCTCTCTAACAACTACTCTTTCTCTCACACCCCTCGCCAGTCGGGGAGGGGTGGGGGCACTGGTCTTCTCATTACTAACAATTGGAAATACTCAACTCTCTCTTCTCTATGCAATAACACCTCATTTGAATATCATGCTATTACACTTACAACTCCCACTAAGATCCATATTGTAGTTATTTATCGCCCCCCTGGTCAACTGGGAAGCTTTGTAGAGGAGCTAGATGTGCTGCTGTCCTCTTTCCCTGATAAAGGCACTGCACTCATTCACCTAGCAAAACCGTATGCAACTGACTTCAGCTCTCTCCTAGCTTCCTTCGATCTCACACGGCTCATCACCACCGGTACTCACAAGTCAGGCAACCAACTGGACCTGGTTTACACACGCAACTGTATCACTGACAACATTTTGGTGAAACCTCTCCACGTTTCAGATCATTTCCTCATTACTTTCAATCTACAACTCACTACCCATGCTCCAGCAACCTCCCCACCATTTACTTTCAGACGAAACCTGCGCTCACTTTCTCCATCCCATCTTTCCTCTGCTGTGTCATCTTCTCTTCCCTCACCCTCGCATTTCTCATCTCTGGATGTGAACACTGTGACGGATACTTTATGCTCTATCCTAACCTCTTCTTTAGACAATATCTGCCCTCTCTCCTCTAGGCCAGCACACGCTACTCCCTCTAACCCCTGGTTATCTGAGGTTCTTCGTGAACACCGGACCAAGCTCAGGGCAGCGGAGAGGAAATGGCGCAAATCAAAAGACACATCTGACCTCAGTAGGTATCAATCTCTGCTCTCTGCCTTTTCTGTTGATGTTCACACCGCAAAATCTTCATATTTCCACAAAAGATCAACAGTGCCTCTAACACACGAACACTGTTCAAGACATTCAACTCTCTCCTCTGTCCACCTCCACCACCACCCACCTCCTCGCTAACTGCTGATGATTTTTCTAACTTCTTCACTAACAAAACTACAACTATCAGCAGTCAGTTCTCAGATTCACACACACAGGAACCCAGACTAACCTCTCCCACAGCCAATAACCTTCTCTCCTCCTTCTCTCCACTAACCGAGGAAGAAGTATCTAAACTTCTCCTCTCCAGTCATCCTACCACCTGCCCTCTTGATCCCATCCCCTCACACCTTCTACAAGCCATCTCTCCCACACTTCTACCAGCTCTCACACACATTATCAACTCATCCCTCCACACTGGCATTTTCCCTACAGCATTTAAGAAGGCTCGGGTAACTCCACTGCTTAAAAAAACAACGTTAAACACATCACTTCTAGAGAATTACAGACCTGTCTCTCTCCTACCATTCATTGCGAAAATACTTGAACGAGTTGCTTTTAACCACGTATCATCCTTCCTGTCTCTGAACAGCCAGCTGGATGTCAACCAATCTGGCTTCAAGAAAGGACATTCTACCGAGACTGCATTACTGTCGGTCACAGAAGCCCTGCGGATCGCAAAAGCTGCTTCCAAATCATCAGTTCTCATTCTCCTGGACCTGTCTGCTGCCTTCGACACTGTGAATCATCAAATCCTCTTGTCCGCCCTCTCATCACTGGGCATCACTGGAACCTCCCTCCACTGGTTTGAGTCCTATCTCACAGATAGGTCCTTCAGGGTCACGTGGAGAGGCAAGGTATCCAAAGCTCATCAACTGACCACAGGGGTTCCCTAGGGTTCAGTGCTTGGACCGCTACTCTTCTCTATCTACACCACATCACTGGGACCCATCATACAGGCACATGGTTTCTCTTACCATTGCTATGCTGATGACACCCAGCTCTAACTCTCATTTCAACCAGACGATCCCACAGTAACGGCACGGATCTCAAGCTGTCTGGCGGACATCTCGGCATGGATGAAGGAACATCACCTGCAGCTCAACCTGGCAAAGACTGAGCTTCTGGTCCTCTCTGCCAATCCGTCTCTACAACACGACTTCACTATCCAGCTAGACTCTTCCTCAATCACCCCATCAAGGTCAGTCAGAAATCTTGGAGTAATCTTTGATGATCAGCTGACCTTCACCGACCACGTTACAAAGACAGCTCGATCATGCAGGTTTGCTATGCACAACATCAGGAAAATCAGGCCTTTCCTAACCGAGCATGCAACACAACTTCTCGTCCAGGCCCTGGTCATTTCTAGGCTTGATTACTGTAATGCCCTTCTGGCTGGACTTCCATCATGTGCAACAAAACCTCTACAAATGATCCAGAATGCTGCAGCTCGTCTTGTCTTCAACGAGCCCAAAAGGGCCCACGTCACTCCTCTGTTCATCTCTCTGCACTGGCTACCACTCGCTGCTCGCATCAAGTTCAAGGTGTTGACGCTTGCTTACAGATTGACCACAGGTTCAGCTCCCTCCTACTTTCACTCACTCCTAGGAGTCTACATCCCTACCAGAAGCCTACGATCGGTCAATAAGCGGCGGCTCGTGGTACCATCACAGCGAGCCACAAAATCACTCTCCAGAACTTTCTCATTCACGGTTCCATGCTGGTGGAATGATCTCCCCACCGTCATCCGGAATGCAGAATCCCTGACAGCATTCAAAAGACAACTGAAAACTCATCTCTTCCGTGAGCACTTAACATAACAAAAAAAAAAAAATACCTTTCCATTTCCTTTAAATCCTCGCTTGCCTGGCTTATACTACTCCGAGCTATGTGTGAACTTTGTATTTTGAGCACTTCTTGCGTTGTTTTTGCCTTTTCACGATGACTCGCTTGGTTTTGTCCTCAGTTGTAAGTTGCTTTGGATAAAAGCGTCTGCTAAATGACTAAATGTAAATGTAAATGTGCTTATCTTGGCGAAAGCTGAGTACAATTTAGCACAAAGTTTTGACATCTACTCTCATGTCATGGAAATCATTAATCATCTAGATATTTAAAGGAGGACACCTGCTTGATGTCATGACCATGGATGGCCACAGGGCTCTGATCTCCAGCTCATCTGGGGTCTACCAGCATTTCCACAGTTTTGCTTGTGTTGATATGAAGTTGGTGTGAATCACACTCCAGTTGACAAACTTGTCCACAGCAACTTGGTGGGTGCTTATGTTGCACTGTAAAATCCAATTAGTTCATCTTACTTGAAAAAAGCATGCAAACCGGTTGCACTCAAAAAACTGAGTAAAGTGAAATAGGATATGTAGTACTAACAAGTGCATGTCTAGTAGTGTACACTTACAAGAGAGTTCCAGTAACTTAAAATAATTTGTATACTATACTTGATCTTTTACTTTAGATGTACTCATTTATGCTAGTTGTGTTAACTCTGATGTAAAATCCAATTAGTACACCTTACTTGAAAAAAGCATGCAAACCGGTTGCACTCTAAAAACTGAGTAAAGTGAAATAGGAAAAATATGTAGTACTAACAAGTGCATGTCTAGTAATGTACACTTACACGTGTACTACACATCTATTATAAATCATTGAGAATAGTTTCACAATTTTACAAAGATAACATTTACAACTGGACAAATAAATGTAAGGCAATGATACAGTTCAAATGTAAATTTATTGTATTGTTTTCTTAAAAACTGACACAGGGGTGGTCCACATAAGTTTGCATTGGGGTATACAATTTATGTAAATCACTTTAGGTCTAAAAAAAAAAAAAAAAGTAAAACAAAAAACAGAAACACTTTACAATAAGGTTCATTAGTTAACATTAGTTAGTGTATTAACTAACATGAACTAACAATGACCAATACATTTGCTATTGTATTAATTAATCTTTGTTAAGGTTAGTTAATAAAAATACAGCTGGTCATTGTTTGTTCATGTTAGTTCACAGTGCATTAACTAATGTTAACCAATACAACCTTTGTTTTTAATAATGTTTTAGTAAATGTTGAAATTAATATTAACTAAGATTAATAAATGCTGTAGAAGTATTGTTAATTCTTAGTTCATGTTAACTAATGAACCTTTTTGTTAAGTGTTTCCCAAAAACCTTTTACAGTACAACAATATAATTTTTTCTATATAAAATCTGAATAAAAATAAATAAATTTGAGACCATACCCTGACTCTAACACATCCTCAACAAACAGCTTTAACAATTCAATAAATAACAATCACTCACTTTAATCAATAACACTTCAGAGACCAAACTTGGTATATAGAAGTGCATAAAAAGTGTCTACATTCATTAGCCTAAACAATGAAAAAGCAATGTCTCGAACACACATGTACATTAGAAATGAATATGCTGACAGCATCTTGAAGGGTTAGTTCACCCAAAAATGAAGTTTCTGTCAGTAATTACTCACCCTTATGCCGTTCCAAACCCGTAAGGCCTTTGTTCTCGAGGGGCAGCTGGCTTATACTTTCGTTTTGTATTCGTTTTATTTTATGTTATTAAACTTGTTGAATGTTCGCCGGTTCACCCCTCCTTCTTCCCATAACAACCGAACCTCGTTACATCATTATTTGGGGGTTTTTTTGCACATAAAAGTATTCTCGTCGCTTCATAATATTAAGGTTGAAATACTGTAGTCACATGGATAACAATGTTTTTACTAGCTTTCTGGGCCTTGAAAATTTCAATGACGTTGCGTTCAATGGAGGGAGAGAAAGCTCTCCGATTTTATCAAAAATATCTTTATTTGTGTTCCGAATATGAATGAAGGTCTTACGGGTTTGGAACGGAGTGTGAGGGAGAGTAAATACTGACAGAATTATCATTTTTGGGTGAACTAACCCTTTAACTTGCTCATGAACTAATGGGCTGACAATTTTAAACAAGTGACTTAGTTTCCCTTTTATTTGTCTATCAACTAATCTAATTCCACTGTCATAAACGAATTTAATCTAATGCCAAAAACATCATTAATCTTGCACATTTCATTACTCAACAAGAGATTTTTCAGAGATTGCAGTTTTGGTGGCAGTTTGTTCTGTCCCAAACCAAGTGTTTTTCATGCCTTTTGTGTAATCCAAATGTAAAGCATTAGACAGACCTAAATAGATGCAAATTGCATGAGGCAGGTTCTGCAGATTATTACAATACCTCTCTCAACAATGATGGCAGTAGACACTGGGCAAAGGTAGAGAGAGAGATTCTTCTTCGTCAATGACAGTCAGCACCCCAACACATACTTGTGGCTTCATGAATATCACAAACCTGAATGAAACCAAACAATAAAAATATTACAACAGGGAAAAGTGAAAAGGCATGATTAATTATCAGTTATCTGCCCTGCATACATGTGTTTATTGTTAATGCATGAGCAGCCATGCCAGCCAGTGTTATCCTTTGAACAAATCGATAAGATTTAGTAAATACAAAATATTATTTTTATATTATTTTATATAAATTTTATTACAAAAAGCACTCATGTTGCTTCATGAAATGAGGTTAAACCACTGGAGACACATGAGCTACTTTAATGATTTCTTTCATTGCTGCCTATTGAGGAACAGAAAGGACTCTAATTTTTTTATCTGAAGATGAAAAAAAGTGTCATTACCATTATGTCTTTAAGTGGAGAAGTGACTATTAAGAAAACAGTCCACAGTTAAATGGTTTATCAAAAAAACCCCACAACACGTTAGACAACAGCTAAATAGATTGTAAGCAAAACCATAATCAACTCAGGATAATAATAAAAAATGAAGGCTGCAGTAAACTCACCCCTGTATTAATTTGCTGCATAAGATCATCAAATTTCTCTCCAATGCTTCTTGAAGACTTGTGACAAAACGTGGTGTGTAGCGATCCACAGCACCATAAAAGTTACTCTGCAGTCGGCAGATCTGTCGACTATCCTGTCAAACTCTGCAAACACCTACAACACAGGCACAAAAAAAAGGCATGGGACAGTGTGGAAATTTTTCAATGCATGGTCAGGCCTACAGGCCAATTCTAAAGCCATACCTAAACAGAATGTGGTTACTCATGGTGGAAAAAGGGATGTGAATAAGTTCTTACTGGTCTCTCTGTAAAAAGAGCTGGCCACTGCTCCACCTGCATCCACAATCTCACATCTTCGCATTGAGAAGGTCTAGTCCATCTTTGATGCAATCAGAGGTTCCACTAGGATAACATTAGCTACTTAACATTACTAACGATAAGTTTCTCATCTTGTTAAAAGATGGCTAATTTTATCAGCAGTGATAAAGCAGTAGAGAAAATCACTTTTACAGTGCTTGCATTACATTCTTAATGTACTCAATTTAAAAATAAAAGTATAATGCTATTGTGAATTCATAAAATACTGTCAAAAATCATCACAAACTTCATCTCTGCATAAACTGCAGGTTAACGTTACCTTTAACTGTAAATGTGCGTCATTTCACAAGATTTGTAACCTTAATAATTTATAAACCAATGCCAACAGAGGAGTATGCATCAGTGAAAATGCATCGGTTTTAAATTTGGGAACAATAAATAGCTTTTCAGCCATTCCAGGAACTGTTATGCCTAACCATATTCTTCAAGCTCCGAATATCACAATTATTTGGTACACATTAAGGAGATCAGTAAAGATTAGCGACAGACTGTAAAAAAAACATTCACACAAAAGTCGCATGCTTGATTACTCACCTTATTATCATCTCATATTATTATTCCAAAAATGTAGGCAGTCTCCAGTCTGTCAACGTCTTTCCACATCTTCAAAATTGGCGCTGAAATGCACACAGAAGCTTTCGAGCATGCTCTCACAAGTGCAGCTTCTTCTTCTTTGTTTTTTCGGCACATTAGGCACGCTTTAATGCACTGCTGCCTCTCACTGGTTTAGTAGCGTCATTGCATCCTTTGTTGCTACTTGCTTTTTTCAAGTAAGCGTCACTCAAATTATTGAGTAACTTGTAATTTTCACCCTGCAATTGACTGTAACTCAACAAAACCTAGTAAGAAGTACGTATTTTATATAACTGAGTAAAGTTAACTAATATATGTGAGTCATGAACACTATTGGATTTTACAGTGTGCTTTCTTTAGTGAGAAAACTGAGAAGGACAGTGTCATCTGAGAATTTTACTATATATTAATTTGGCTCAGAGCTGATACAGTCATTGGTGAACAATGTAAACAGGAGAGGTGAGCTGACACAACCTTTGGGGGGCGCCAGTGCTACACACTGCTGGATCAGACAGGGAAGAGTTAAACTTCACCTGCTGTGGCCTGTTTGACAAGAAGGAGTGGTAACATTTGTTCCACACATGTGTGAAGTTTCTCTATCATAAGCCTCTCTAAAGATTTAAAAACATTTGAAGTAATAGCCACTGGCCAATAGTCATTATTCTCCTATGGGCATGCCTTTTTGGGTACTGGGATAATAATAGATTTTTTCTAGAATTTTGGTACTGTACATGTGTCTATAGAGAGCCGTCAGGCCGGTGGCAGTTCTTCTGCAAAAGTTTTTAAAAGAAAGGGTTTAAAAGACGGGTTGTAAGGGCCTGTCACTTTGGTTGTTTGTATGTTTTTAAACACATTAATAACAGCGTATGGTTCAATTATGATTCTATCCAAGTCAACATTACAAACTACATTCTCTAGCACTGCAGCACATTTCCTGATATTGTCAGTATTAAAACGCATATAGAAATTATTTAATTCGTTTGCCTTTGCAATTTCATTGTGGACAAACAGGGGATTACTTTTAGTGTCCATGTTGGTCATTTTTCTGAAAGAGTCTCAAAGTGTCTCTGTGTTGGATTCGGACAGCTCTTTTTCTGCCCGCTCCTTGTACTGCTGCCGAGCTGCTCTCATTTGCAGATTAAGGTCTGTTTGTGCAGCTCGAACTTCTGCTTTATTCATGTTTATTCATATTTTTCTTTAGAAAACATCCCTTCAGCTCCTCCATCTTATCACTGGTCCGTAGTTTCACAGACTGGATTTCGGGTTTGCTGGACTTAAAAACTGAGCGATATGTGGGTAGCAGCTGGATAACTTTATGGTCAGAGTTTTTCGGGGGGGGGGGGGGGGGGGGGGGGTCTGGCTCTGGCTTGCTGTGTAGGCGTCCTTGATATTGCCATAACATTTATCGAGTATGTTATTGTTTCTAGTGTTACATTTAACATATTGATGAAATCCATGTAAAGTTTTATCCAGGCTGCAGTGGTTAAAATCACAAAGTATCAGCATGGGAGCATCAGGTTTGTTCTTTAGATGGTGATGGACACAGTCTGTGATTGCATTAGCTGCTATCCTGGCGTTCCCGTTTGGTAGAACATACACAACACACACACATATGTTGGTAAATTCTCTTGGCAGATAATGTGGCAGCAGGGCAACACACAGCAGCTCCAGCTTGGGTTTGCATATTGGGTTTGCATATCTCTCACTGCAGTTACTACACCATCTCTCTCTCTCTCTCTCTCTCTCTCTCTCTCTCTCTCTCTCTCTCTCTCTCTCTCTCTCTCTCTCTCTCTATATATATATTATATATATATATATATATATATATGTGTGTGCGACCTGGGAAAACATTCAAATTTGGTGAAATTTGACATATTACAGGTTTTGCGATCATATTAAAGCTGGGTTCACGCCCTTTCCTAATCTGTTTTTAGAATTTTGAGAAAAACAGGTTTAATTAACTGTCACGTCCTGCTAGCGGGACGACTGGCGCTCTTTTTTTTATTGCCTTTTTTTCATATCACATATTTTAGTAATCATCATAGATTAGGTATCATTCGAAAGCTTACAAACTCAAAATTCATCCTGTGAAAACCGTTTTGAAATTGGACGATTGAGAGGCGGGCAAGGTCTTTTAAACGAGCAGCTTCAGACTCTGTTGTTCTCTTGTGCTCCGCATCACAACCCCACACTATAACGCTGGATAAAAATAGATAAATAAAAACTTGCGTGCCGTTGTAGTTTACACAGGACTGGCGGGACCTTTATTCGGTTATGTGGTTTATTTTGATAGGCGAAACTGTCTTTGTAGTGTTAAGAGAAGGAGAACTAAATGGCCGTTTTTTTGCACCTCCGCTCCGCGCGTGTTCTTAAAGAGAAAGACACGTCTTTTCATCTTGCCACTATAAATTGCTATTTTTCTGCACTAATCTAGTGAATTTCCCCTAGATATATTCAGAGATGATAAACAAGATGTTATAGAATAATAATTTATTGAAAACCCAAATTTGACAATAAACTGACATTCAATCTATTTTTAGACTTTACTGAAAATGTACAAGCGCGACATCTGACGGGTTTTCCCAGATCGCATCACATATATAAGCATATATATATGCTTCTGCTTCTGTTACACCTGTTCTCACACCAGTCTCATTACTTTCTCTCTACTTCTTGCGTTTGTTCCCCTTGTTCTTTGTCGGATTTCGTGTGTATGCGAGTCATGCCTTGTGATATGTTATCTCCATTAACATTATCGACAGACTGACTGCTGGGAAGACTCAATTGTTACGTCACGCATTACCTTCTCATCTATCCAATCGTGTTCTAATACTGTGGTATATAAGATAGGTACTTACAAGTGTCTGAGTTTGCAGATGCTGACGCTTCCATTCACCCCCACCACCACCAGGATGACAGCACTTGAACAGACAAAAACATACAAACATTTGACAAAATGTCTGCTTTGCAGAGTATCCTCTTAAGCAAAGTCTTAAATTAGTTAAATAAAGTCTTAAATGACCATAAATAGGTAATGTGCTTTAGATCTTAAAGTGACAGCAGCCTAATAAACCTGCTGCTGTCTGTCATTAATTTTAATCAAATGACAAAAGACAAAGGCTGCGTTTACACTTGGCATTAACATGCGACCTGTATCTGGATGTTGTCCACATACACATTGAAAAGACGAGTGTAAACGCACATGTGATCGGAATGTTATCCGATCAGCGTGTCCCGGTTCGGAGGTGGTCGAGGACGCATTGTGATCGGATCTCAGTGTAATGTAAACGCAATCCAGCCATCGTGTTTGCATTCACAGGTGAACGTAATTTAAAGGGTACCTATTATGGCATTTAAAATGTTCCTAATATTGTTCTGGGAGTCCCCAACAACAGTTTTACAAGCATGAAATGACAAAAAAACAATTTTGTTGTCTTGTAATATGCATTTATTTTTACCTGATTTGCTCACCGACTCCCTTATGAATCGCATAGCGAGTCATTTTTCCAAACCCCGCCTTTGCGTGAGGCTAATCTGCGGTGATATGTTAGCTACCATAGCCCAAAGGAGTGACACAGAGCCGACGGGATGTCATTGGTTGTTGTGTTAAATCTTACCCAGATACAATAGTGCTATTTTCTGATTGGCTAACAACAACAGACGAACAACACCAGAGGAGACGCGCTTGATTCCTGCCGGTTCCACACAGTGAGAGCGGCGCAGCCAGAGTTTTGGGCGCTGCGGCATATTAAATATATTACAAATAGTTTTTCAGCGTGAGAAATACAATGTGTGGCGGGAGAACGTGACAAAAGACCGAAATGAGTGACTGTCACGCTCAATGCGTGACACTTGAGAGTCCTGTGACAACTCCATTAACAACGACAAACACTTCACATATTTCAATACAATTGACATTGAAGACCTAGAAGCTGCGCTGTGCGTACACAACACACAAAATAATTATTGAGCATGATACATAAAACATAAAAGCAACAATTAATATTAATAATAGCCTACTTACAGGTTGTGATTCGGAGAAGGAAGCTGATCCAAATAAACTCGGTACTGACCCTTCCTTCAGTATGAGCCGGCTCGCAAATCCATACTTTATAGCATTTAGGTTTGTGAAGCAATCATCTTCAAAATGATGCGAACACAGAACAAGGTTCGGGCTATAGGCTACTTCTGTGGTATAGTTGTATATATGAACTGTAGCCACTTAGTCTTCAAATGCTCCTCACTGGGCAGATGAAAAAAGTTTGCTTTTGCGTCGCACTTCAAAACAGCGTCTCGTCGACATGATGTTAGTTTTCCCTGGCGTCTCCGAACGCAATAAGTGGGCGTATCTTATTCAAATAACTTGTACAAGTGACGTCATAAAGTTAGAGAAAAAGCATCGTTCGTCTATCGATTCATATCAGCGACTCAGAGTCGACTCTTACTTTCGAGAGACAATAACTTTGTATACGGTGAACTTTCATGTTTAAAACTTTGCAGGATGTTTTCGTTCACTTAGATCTATGTTACACACTACATGAAGGGCAATTTTCAAAAATCCATAATAGGTACCCTTTAAATCTCGCCCAGTCTCCCGCGTGGCTGTCAGAAAATAATGGCCAGACGCAGTTTAGACAATAAATTAAACTTATTTGAACCTTACAATAAACGTCAATCTTTAAAACAGTTTATTTAGACTTACATGATACTATGCGTGTCCTTTTTCATTTTAATTTTGCAACATTATCTGAACGAGGCGATCGCCTGTACACTCACAGTCAGTCATGAGATCTTATGAAGAGCTGCACGCTGCTTTCCAGAGGAATAATCGGAATCGGAATTTTTTAATGTTTTAAATGTTGAATGTTTTTATTGTTTCAGCATGTTTATCAATCTCCCATTTCTGTCAATATAGTCATTGCACGCTATAACCTTAAACCCAGATGATCGATGATGATGTGACTTGTTTAACATGATCAACCCAGTTATTTTGTAAGATCAACTCTGGAAGTATTCCTTTTTTCAAAAAATATAATTTGATCTAATTAAATGGAGATTGCATACGAAAGCAAAGTGAGTGAGTGAAAGCAATTGGGATGTTGTTTAATTTGTATCATCTTTACTATTAATCTGGTGTCGTGCCACAGACCTACAGTAATTTAAATATTATGCGGGAAGCAGAAATCCGATCGGTTATTCAGATACAGTGGCTACTTTATGTGAACAAATGTAAACGCACCATGTCCTGATTGGCTAATGATCGGATCACGGTGATCGCATGTTAATGCAAAGTGTAAACGCAGCCAAAGAGAAAATCAAACTGCTCTCAACTGAACTTTTGTAGCTTTAATATGGATTACAAGTAATAATAATATATATTTAATTTATAATTTATGCAGTGAAGACTGTGAAGTGTTTGACAATTTGATAACTTTATTAAACAATTACTCATATGCTCTCAATTACAAATGCAGAACAATTAGTTCATGCATTCATGACCTCAAGGCTAGATTATTGTAATGCTCTTATGGGTGAAATCAATTTTTAAATATTGCTGATGACTTACAAAGCACGTTTAGCTCCCCAGTACTTGAGCGAGCTCTTAACGCATTATAGTCCTTCACGTCTACTGCGATCTCAAAATTCTGTAAAGCTGCTTTGAAACAGTCCATATTGTTAAACGCGCTGTATAAATGAAGGTGACTTGAGTTGACATCAATGTCTGTATATTTCCTACCTGTTAGATCAAATATTTAAAATATACTGTCTTTATGTTGTTTTTACATTAATTTGGAGATAAAATTTGAAATTATTACAATACAGTGAAAGAGAAAATGAACAGTTTCCAGACAAATACTCAAAGGCAAAAGAGGAACCGTATCGTTTTGCATACTGGTGATGTGTTTGCATAAAAGTCTGTTGCTCCTTGTAAACTTATATTGAAACGAAACTCTTGGGGAAATAAACGGAGCATATAAATATGAGCAGTATTTCAGTCAGAGCGAATCCCTCTTCAGACCTCTTCACTCACTCCAGGTGGGCAACAATATTCATACTTCTTTATTTATAGCAAAATGATTCCTATTACACACAGATGATTATATATTTTAGTTATTTATATACAAATATTACAAAGACAGTGATTCACTTTTTTATTCTGAAAAAGAAAATTAATTATTTTGTTGCTGGTAACTGTTAAAATCTACATTGAAATTACATTTATTTCACTAATGCAATGTTTGCAATGCAATGACACCTGGTGGTTACTCCAGGCTACTACAATACTTCTATCACAGCACTTTAAATATCTTTAGTTATGAATGATTGTTAGAGTAATCTTTGAAAATGTTTAATGTCTGATACAGGTGAAGTGAATCGAGCAGATGAGATGTATCACGAGTAAGTATTTCTTGTTCAAAGCTTTGACTTTATCTTTATTAACTTTATAATCAACTGATTATTATTCAAATGAGTAGGGGAGAGCGGGGCACAACCTAACACATTTTGGTTTTGTAGATAATAATAATAATATATAATAATAATAATAATAATAATAAAACGAGCTTAAAATCACATTTTACAACCCGCTGTGTAAAACAGATTTAAAAGCCTAGCTGACAGTTGCTAGGAGTTGCTGACATGTTTTCAAAATGGTGCTTTTAGCCAACAAGACAGTGATTAAGGTAATATAAAGTTAGACTTGGTGACGTACACACCCAACCCAGAAACCGAAAAAATTTATGATGAAAAAATGTACTTACATGGTGTCAAAACACTCTTTGTCCAGTATCTTTACGAAATCTTATCAAAACTTTCCACAAATTCGAGGGAGAGGCATTATGGTAGCGAGAGAAAAAGAGCAGAAACATACACCACTTGATCCTGACTAACAATGTTAAAGGTATGTGTTACATTTAACCCTGCGTTAGGTTGTGCCCCACACTCCCCTACATCATTTAAAGCAAGGCTTCATTTGTTAACATTAATTAACTACATTAGTTAACATTAACTATTATTACAGCATTTTATTAATTTCAAAAAGTTAAAAATGAAAAGTTACTTGTGAAGTGAGACGAGGAAAGTTTATATGGACAGTGTAACTTTTACTGTATTCAACAGCTCCTTAAACCACAACAGAACATGATTGTGACGTCACAGCCAATCACATTTACTTTACACTCACACACAACTCTATATATGAGTTACAGTAACTATTGTCGTTTGTGTTTTAACAACGTTTAGCTCAAGAATATTGATCCGGGAAGTTCGAATAGCCTATTTGAATATTGCCAACTTCACTGAACTCCTTGACCGCATTTCTTAATATTTGAGTCCAAGTTCAAACACTATGAAACGCTCCATTAACGTACAGAGCTCGGAAGCACTGCCAGCGGGACATTAAACAGGAAGTGTCTGTCCGAGTGGGAACGCAAATAACTTTGCGAGGGAACGCAAACGTTTTGCGAGGGAACGCATAAGATTTTTTTCACCACCACGTCCCTTTAGGGGCTCCGTAGTTTTGTAATGTAATGTACAAACAATAATCATGTTTTCCCAGCTGATGTAGATGTCAAGACATGTATTACAATGTAGCGTCTGGACCAATCACGCACACACATTATTCATTATATTTAATGAATAGTCCGGCAAGCTCACTCTCCCAACAAAGGTCTATATGTCTCCCCGAAACTAGCATCACAATGAAGCTAACACCACTGGCAGAACTCAGTGTCCTTTTACACTGATAACACTTTAGACACCAAAAAAGGAATGTGCAGAGGGCTGTGACTCTTACTGAATTCTTAATATATAAACCCTGTTAATCCTATATATATATATATATATATATATATATATATATATATATATATTATATATATATATATATATATATATATATTTTATATATTTAGGGGTTGAACGACTTCAGATTTTTTGAAGTCGACTGTTATGACATCAAAGTCGAGTCGACGTCGACTAGTCGATGACATCATTCATAAAAACACAAAAGATAGGACTGCTTTGCAACATGCCACAATTTGCAATTAATTAACAGAAAATTATACAGATGCTGACAGCTCATAATGGGGCCGTTTACACCTGGACACTTCATGCGTTTTTACTGATCTAATTTATCAAAACGATTCAATTTACACATAAATATGTTTTCGCAAAACGGATATAAATCCGATCTTCAAACAACGCGCTATATGCAGATTTAACGGATTTCACGTCACCACACCAACAGTAATGCGCTGCATTTTATTGATCATCAGCTCATTTCAAAACAAAGACCGCAATAAGAGAGACAGCACTGTTAAAGATTATTTTGTTTCTTTACTTTTAACGAAGATGATTGTGTGTAAGTGTCTGCGACTTACTTTCACTTTGATTTGCGATAGTTTGCACGTTGGCTTGATGAATAGATGCTCGAGCTGCTCATCTGCGGCGATGCGTGTTGCAGCTTCATCGCTATAATACGCTCTCACATGCTCTCACACGTTTATTTCTAGCATTTTTAGGAGAAGTCCAATTTACATCGGTGGTTTCAACAACCAGATGCATTTACACTTGTCCAGTTTCGTCTGTTAAGCGGCCCAGACCTCCACCTGAAGTGGTTTGAGCGATCGGATTTAAATCCGTCTCGAATGCGTTATGGATGGCATTTACAGCCCACTGTTTACTCATCATCATCATGATTATGATCGCATTAGTGAAGCGCAGATCCAAGTAATAATATTCCAATTAATTGCGGGTAAATTAGAGGTAGGCTACATCAATATATAAATAAATGAAAAACATAATGTTTTAATGATTTTAATAAAGAGACTGAACTCTAATTTCCTGGTAAAACAGTGAGCGTGCGTCATGCTTTTACTTTCGTTTTCAACAATATGTGTTAGTAAAGTATTTACACACACTTAATGTACCAATGCTGCTTTCTTGCTGCAATAACTCTCTGGGCTCTTCATCTGTTGTCGTCTGCAACATGTTAGTATCAAAATTAGCGCAATCATAGTGTCACATGATCAACGCGACTAGTCGACGTCAAGCTTAAAGCGTCGCGGCATTGCATTAAGGTCGACTAGTCGGTTCAACCCCTAATAAATATATATATATATATATATATATATTATATATATATATATATATATATATATATATATATATATATATTATATATATATATATATATATATATATATATATATATATAACCACTTGAGAATTGTATAAACATGTATCTTATTTTCAGATCTCATGATTTTCCTTCTGATGTTGTTTTGGCCTATATGTTTTCTTGTAAACTCTAATGGGTTAATGTTTCAGACTTTGCATACTATGGTTAACCAAAATGGCATATTTGGTCTCTATAAACTCCAATCTTCGTTCTCCATTTGTTAATTTACATTGCATTTTGCTAACTTTGTGACGCATGGTATATATATATATATATAAGGTTGAATTGTATTAAAAGCACTAGAAAAATCAAAAAAACATAATCCTAGCAGAACTAGAAGTTGTTTCCAAATGATTATAAATTATATGCAACATAAAAACTATGGCATCATCTACACCATATGCAAATTGTAACGGATTGTGAATTTTTTTTTTTTTCACGAAAAAAAATATTTGCAAGGTAATTATTTGTGTCTGTGTTTTTGGATATAATGTATCTATTTTAAAAAAAAATACTGAGAGTTTCAATTTTGCAGTTGTGTTGATTTCATACAAAATCTGATTCGAGATATATATCCAGAACTTCTTGTCAAAGCAATGAAGTCCAGTAAACTCAAATAGTTAAGTTATGATGTTGAGGAAAAAGTACTATTTTATGTCAATTAGAGTTGGTTCATGGTTGTGAAAACATAAATTAAGTTAAACCAATATGTTATTCAGTTGACATAACTAAAAAATCTAAATGCTCATTAATTGATACGTTGGCTCAATGTACTGCAAGTTATTTCAACAACTACACATATAAGTTGAGTGAACTTAACACCTAATGATAGCTAAAATTAACTGAGTCAATGCAACAAGATGACTTGACTAGTTGTGTCAAGAGATATTTTTTTTTACAGTGTACCGTTCTTCTCTCTAGTGACGGCCCTGCTGATACCAATACTGAGACTGATGCCTCTATTTTTTTTTTATTCCTTGGGATAAATTGAGTAACTTTAACCAATCAGTAATACTGAAAGCCTTGATTTTTAACATTTTATTTGAATAATCTGCAAATTACCTTATTATTATTATTATTTTATTTACCACTAAAAATAAAAATTAACCAAATTATTTGACCAAAAAAAAAAAAAACTTTTAATTTGAATGAACAATGTTCACACTGGGTCAAGGGCTCAACTAAAACAAAGGCTAATCACGATAGTGATGACATCAAATGAAACATTTTCAATAAAATATCAACAGTGACTAGAGCTAAACCTCAGTTAATTTTTAATTACTAATAACTTCTGTAGACGAATGACAGAAATAAAGTCACTTTCAAAAAACTACTTAGCTAAAAGATTGTCTCTGAAGACCTTAAAATGAAACAATATGTTTAATTTTTGTCAAAAAACTACAACATTAAATACAGATAAACAGGGCTCATGAAATTATTTTATTAAATGTCAGATTACATTTGATGATAAAATACATTGATACAAAATATCATGATAAAATACATTGTGTAATCACGTTATTACAAATCACAATAATCTCTATTACTAGATTAGGTATGAAGTAATGTTAATATTTTGCAATGGAATCAGAAAAGATTATTTGAAAAGACAATGCTGAGTATATATTTCCACTGTTAAAAATAAAGGGGCAAAGAAAACTTTGAAATGAAACAGATGAAGAAAGGCTCAAACAAAATGATTACATGTAGAACGATTGATATATTGCTGGATAAATCAGATAAAGACCAACAAGAACAATCTGTCTTGACATTACAGAGGAGATTCTTTAGTCTTAACTTTTATATCAGTGTAAACATGAATCCCATATTGTCAATGTCAGAACCACATCTTCCTGCAACACCCAAACAACAACCAGACCCGACATTCATGTGATATTCAGTTTTTAAAAGCCTTGCCATCTTTGCAAAAAACTCTCCACCCTGACTGGTCTTGAATTTGGTGTTCTCCAAGACGTGTTCCTTGTCCGTTCACCCCACTGCTGTGCATTTACTGAATGAGCACTGTGCCACTGTGCGTCCGACTGTTTGTACTGTATTTTATTTTATTTTTAATCTAAACTGTTTTAGTTATTCTGATTTCTTTTGATTATTTTTATTTCTTTTATGTAAAGCACTTTGAATTACCATTGTGTATGAAATGTGCTATATAAATAAACTTGTCTTGCCTTGCCTAAAACCCCAGAGAGTGTTAGATAGGATTGTAACGATACACAAAACTGACGGTTCGGTTCTTCCCACTGTTTTGACGTCTCGGTTCGGTTCGGTGGGGTTTAGAAAGCTAAAATTGCTTCTTTTTTATTTTTTTTTAAACAGTGGTTTAATAAAAAATTGTGTCTTTGTCTTTAAATTAATTCAATTACAATTAAACGTTTCGCAAGGATTAACAAATCTGCTAATGCTGAAAACTATATATGGAGC
This sequence comes from Chrosomus eos, assembly GCA_036326025.1. Classification (NCBI taxonomy): domain Eukaryota; kingdom Metazoa; phylum Chordata; class Actinopteri; order Cypriniformes; family Leuciscidae; genus Chrosomus; species Chrosomus eos. The sequence goes on from JAZAVI010001360.1 coordinate 39,752, forward strand.
CGCACATTACTATAACACTACAGGTTAACAACAGACTTTTAGCCTAAACTCAGATGTATTTATTTTTTAGATATAATAATCAACACCCAACACATTGTGTGAAAACATGTAAACTGAACATAAGGCAGTTTTTGTATTAACTTATGTTTTCACTCTAATTCGTTATTGAAATATAATAACATAGTTGCTGTCATTTTCATGAAAGATATTTTAAAAACATACATTAAATAATCAAGATATCATTAACAGGTTAAGTAAAATTAAGTATACAGTATAGGCTAATATTGTGCATTTATTTAATGCAATAGTTCATTTCTCTAGGAACCAACAAGTTGTGGACACTGGATGACTTCTGCTGAGGTAAATATAATGCTAGTGACAAGCTAAGCTGTTTTATTGACGTCTTTCCGCTGCTGAAACACTGATTGAGCGATTACATGAGTTATGATGCCTTTCACTAAGTTTACTGTATCTTTCAACATACCTTCAGGTGTCCATTCATGTTTATTCTTTAACTGAGGAATACAGCAAGTTACATCTTATAGATACCTGGGTTTTTATATGGACAATGTTCTTTGTTGGAAGACACACATTGACAGTCTGTGCACACGACTACAACAGAGGTTTTACTTTTTAAGAAGACTGAGACTGTATGGGGTGGGCAGTGACATTTTACTTGTTTTTTACCAAGCAACGCTTGAAAGTCTTATTCGTTATGGAATCATAGTCTGCTTTGGAAATTTGTCTGTTCAATTGAAATCCAAATTGGCCTATATCCACAAAACAGCCATGCATGAAAATCATAGGAATAAAACAATGTGAACCCATGCAGTCTCTATATGAAGAGGCAATGATGAGAAGAGCAATGAGTGACTCTGAACATCCTTTTTTTAGGTAATAAAGATGATGTATACTTATTTAGAATGCTGAGAATTACAGATTTTAATGCAATCATTTTTTTGAGAAAGCAAGAATCCCCAGTTTTAAATGAGTGGTTAGATTTGGTTTCTAAAGTACATTATGGAGAGTATAACATTAAATTAGGAACAAATGTATACATTTTGAAAAGATATGTGCAACTCTAAAATCAAAGAATATTCCATAAAATAAAGGAATATATATTAGCCTACATTAACTACATTTTTATGTAACCTTCCCTTTTATTTCTAGTTATTTGTTATTTTATTTATTTACTTATTTAATATTGAATATTTGATATTTGAATAATATTACTTGAATAACTATTAGGAATTATGTGTCATAATAAGAGTTTGATATATGTGAATGTTATATTTTTATTTATTTATTTATTTATTTATTGTTTTATTTATATGTATGTGTTGGTGGGTATTATAACAAAAAGAAAAAAAAATAGAAGGAAAAATAAGGGAAAAAAATGAACGATTTTTGCTGCTAATCTTCATATTGAACGAGCGCTGCTGTGCGCATGCGCGCCAAATAGGTCTGCAATAATTCTGACTAAAATATACATTTTGCTTGGAAAATGTCAATGAGTATGCGATATTTTATAACACGAGAAATATCTTCTAATTATAATAATTTATCTTTAGGATGTTGGATAAGTTGTTTTTAATGCAATAATTTTAATGCATTTTCCAAGCAGAAACATCAAAAATCGTCATTTTACGTCATTGTAGGAGGAAGTGTAAGAGGGTGGGTTCTCTTACGAGAGTATCTCTCGTACTGCGTAATATCTTACGCTATGGGGAAAACTCTTTTCCACGAGATATTGAAGCCAAAAATTATCCTTAATTTTTTATTAATGTAAAACGCTTTGCAGCAGCAAGCAGACCTAGGCGAGACAGCTCGCGCGCCTATTGGCTGCTCTGCGGCAATAGCAGCAGCCTATCGAGAGAGGCTCTGCGTGACGTCACGACGAATGGGGGCCTTTCGCGCCCATATCGTCACGTCCCGCCAGAAAGGGCGTGGTCTCGCCCTATATCTAGGCTCGATAGCTGCTCTTACGTCGATTTTCATCTCTTCAGCGAAGCCTCCCGCATCGCTGGATCCAGAGTGAGAAGCCGCGCCGTCGACCTGTAGCCTTCAGCGGGACGTGCCATTGAGCCTGGAGTCGCTGGCCTCGCCGCCTTCAGCCGCCGTACCTGCTGCGCTTTCCGGCGTTTATATCCTTTCCTCTGCCTAGAGTGTGTGTGTGATTGCATTTCTGCCTTTTTTTTCCACCCCTCTAAAAGAGCGGCGTCTTTTTAAAGATGCCTTCCTGTGGTTCTTGCCGAGCCCCACTCAGCGATGAGGACCGCCATGTCATCTGCGTGTCCTGCCTGGGTGAGGATCACGCGGCCATCGCGCTCGCTGACGGCGGATGCCATCACTGTGAACGTTTGCCTATGGTGACTCTGCGGACTCGCCTAGCTTCGTTCTCCGAGCCCGCATCCCAGCCTGCCGTGACGCCGCGCCGCAAGAAGCGCCGCGCCCAGCGCGCGCCCGAGCTATCTCCAGCCCGCCAAAGCTCGCCGGTTCGCCCGCCAGCTTCGCCGGCTTCGCTCGAGTCGCTCACGGACGGACAGCGGCCGCCGTCCGCCGCCGCGTCCGCCATCGAGTTGGACGACAACACCGAGGCATGTTCTCTCTTGGCTTCGGATAGCGAGGATTGGGCGAGCTCCGTGGACTCCCCTCCGCTAACGTTTCCCGCCAACCCTCTGGGAAGAGAGCCGGCATTGAGACTGAGCTGATGCTTCCTCAAACTGGACGAGGAGGGACCCGGCGCTATCTGTGTGGCGGACCTGAGGAGCGCTACGGACCTCGCTCTACGCGCTTCTAAAGCCGCTGCACAAGCCATGGGGCGGAACATGGCCTCTCTCGCCGTTGCCGAGAGACACCTATGGTTGACGCTGTCAGAGATGACGGAAGCCGAGCGCTCTGTGTTCCTCGACGCGCCCATTTCCCAGGAGGGCCTTTTCGGAACGGCCGTCAAGGACTTCGCGGAGAGGTTTGTTGAGGTGCAGAAGACTTCTCAGGCTATGAAGCACTTCCTCCCGAAGCGCTCGAGCTCCGCTACAGGCCGCACCAAGCCGCCTGCTCGCAGCTCTCAGCCCCAGCCTGCACCGCCCTCCGCCGCCGCCGCCTCACAGCGCCGCCAGGCCCGGGATCAGAGACCGCGGTCTCGCTCCGCCGGACGCCGCCCCCCTCACCGCGGGCCCCGGCCGAGGATTGAGATCAAGCCTGAGGCCTCAAAGTCTTCCTAGCCGCCCTAGGAAAACGACGGTGTTCAGATCCCGCTGTGGCCGGATTTCCACCAAAACTTCTCGCTCGTTCAGTCCCATGCGTTGCGACTGTCCCAGTGTATTTTGCAGTGAAGCAGCCGGTGTCTCAGCCCGCTTGCCTGCACACAAAAGCTGTTTTTACGGCTACCCAGATAAATCCAATAAAGAGTGTATTTTCTGGTGTTCCGGCCTCGGCCGATGGTGTTATGAGTGTTGTAAGAATGCCCACGTCCCAGTGCCCATTCCCACACCCAGACACAGCCCGCCACGGTGCAGGGCTCGCACAAATAAAATCGACTCCGGTCGATTGTGCAAACAATGTAGTGAACGCGCCCATATCCCTATGCCCGCTTACACTACACGCTGCGTGTCCCTCGGTTTCTGTAAAAACGAAACCAACACACATTCAGTCGGCCCTAAACGACAGTGTTTTCAGTGCAGCAAATGTGCCCGCGGCCCCGCGTCCACATTTCCTCACAGACACGCCGAATCCCACGGGATTCGCCCCGCTCGCTCTCTCGGCGCCACCCGCCTTAGAGGAGCTGAGCGCGGCCAGGCTGCCCGCTGTGATCAGCGCGCCCCCCGCCTCGAACGCTGTAAACACGGCGCTGTGTTCCCAGCACACAGGGACTCTCGTGCCGCCGCTTTCCCGCGGCCAGAGCCCAGATTTCATTCTACCCCTAGCTATTCGCGCGGATGCGTGGTCAAGGCTTCCCGGGGTATCAGAGTGGGTGCTGAACACTATAAAGAGAGGCTATTCGCTACAATTCGCTCGACGCCCTCGCCGTTATACGGCGCGCGTCGAAACTACGGTGAAAAGCGAAGTATCTCATCTACTTCGAGCCGAGATAGCGAAACTACTGAGGAAAGGGGCTATAGAACCTTTATCTCAGGCTCAGAGCGAAGGGGGCTTATACAGCAGATATTTTCTGGTACCGAAAAAAGATGGTGGGCTCAGACCCATTCTAGATCTGAGGCTGCTGAACAGAGCGCTCGTGAAGCGCCAGTTCAGAATGCTTACGACCAGGAAAATCCTCGCGCAAGTGCGCCAAGGAGACTGGTTCATGTCAATAGATCTGAAAGACGCATATTTTCAAATACAAATAGCGTCCCATCACAGGCGATTCTTGAGATTCGCCTTCGAGGGCCAGGCATATCAATACACAGTCCTGCCGTTCGGCCTGTCCCTAGCACCCCGTACGTTCACGAAGTGCATGGACGCGGCCCTCGCCCCCCTGAGACTTCGGGGCATGCGAGTTTTGAACTACTTGGACGATTGGCTGATTCTAGCTCGTTCACGAACGGAGCTCTTAGAACACAGGGCCGCATTACTCGAGCACCTCGAGGAGCTGGGCCTTACAGTCAATTGGGCGAAAAGCTCACTGCTCCCCAGTCGGAGGATTTCCTTTCTGGGAACAGTGTTGGACTCGCTATCCATGACGGCACGCCTGTCACCAGAGCGCGGATTGAATATTCAGCACGTCGCGAAATCCTTCCGCCACGGCTCTATAGTCCCGCTCAGAAGGTTTCAGAAAATGCTGGGTCTCATGGCCTCAGCAGCCTCTGTACTCCAGTTGGGCCTGCTCCGCATGCGCCCACTGCAGCTATGGCTAAAAGCACGAGTTCCCCCCAGGGCGTGGACCGCAGGTCTGTTTCGCCTCAGGGTCGACCTTCAGTGCATTTCGGCTCTGAAACCATGGAAAGCAACCGACTGGTATCAGTCAGGTGTGAGTCTGGGGATCCCCTCGAGTGTGAAGGTGGTGTCTACGGACGCCTCCACTTCGGGGTGGGGAGCGCTGCTCGAGGGCAGACCGCTAGCTGGCCTATGGTCAGTGCGGGAGAAGCTCCTTCACATAAACTGCTTGGAATTAATAGCAGTCGACAAAGCGCTAAGGCGCTTCTGTCCCCAGATAATAGGCCACCACGTATTGGTCCGGTCAATGAATTGAATGTGTCAAATGGTGTAACTGCCAAATAATGAGAAATATTTTATCCACCTAGATGGCATGTAAGTGCACTCATAGAAATAAATACTTCTTTTTAATATCACACAAAATTAGATTTTATTAGAGTTATCTCTAAATGTAATTTTAATGTGTTTTTGCTATATTTGGCAGGACATATGCGGAAAACACCTCTGTTTTCTAAATAATCTGACAAATTATGTAAAATTTGTTAGAAATCATGTTATTACACTAAACTAGATTATTACATTTTACTCCACTTTAATTTTCCATGTATATAAATTATATTTTTATGAAAAATTCTGGTTACGCCAATTGACACAAACCAGTTACACCAACTGACCATGTTGCTTCTAGAGTCAAAGGCCATTGTTTGTTGAAGAAATTGTGACTGAAAATCAAGCATGACAGTAAACAAGTTCAGCAGAAGAGGTTTTCATTTTGTCAATGCTGAAAAAAAAAAACATCTGGCAAGAACCAATGAGGTTCATTCTCGTGTTACGCAGCACGTTTGAGCTTCAGCAAGAACCAATGAGGTTAATTCTCGTGTTACGCAGCACGTTTGAGCTTCAGCAAGATCCAATGAGGTTCATTCTCGTGTTACGCAGCACGTTTGAGCTTCAGCAAGAACCAATGAGGTTAATTCTCGTGTTACGCAGCACGTTTGTGTCAGGGTTCTGTCACTTCTGTCTGGTTTATATTTGGTTTGGTGACAGAGCTCTGACATTCCCGGCTTGTCATGTGTTTGTGTTTAGTCTGGGGCACGTTCAAGATCACAACGGTGCGGAACGTTTTGCTACAGTTTCCAGGTTGAACGGCATGTTTCCTGGAAACGGCACACCGGTGTGCAACGGGGTTTGAGATGCGTTTTCTCTTGTTTGGTGGGCGTGTCAGAACTGCAGTCCAATCAGCAGCAACATGTATATACAGCACGCGGTATTAAAGTGAACGCGCACAATGGAAGTAATTTACAAATGTGTTTGATACGCAACAACTGAGGATATTAAAAGACATGTTTGTCGTAAGTTTTATTGTAAAAATATAGGATATCAACATAATGATGTAGTTGTTTATATTTTTTTATTTCATTGCAAGTGTATGACATTTGGTATAGAAATAAACAATGCATGTAAAGTGCTTTTCCTAAAAATGAGAAAGAAAATACAGGTTATTAATAAAACAGTATGAACAACAAATAAATTCAGTATGTGAGGCTAAATAGATGTGTTTTAGTCTTAATTAGGTAAGATGTGCTTCCATTTCAGTTTCCACAAATCCCTTCACTCGATGTTCTCTTGTGTTCTGGGCGGCAAGTGCAGTAACTGTAACATCGGGCATATTTTGTAGTATTAAACACATATTTATACTGACTTCATCAGGCTCAGAAAATTCTTCACAAAGAACACAAAAAGCCTTCTCAGCTGCCATAGTTGCAACTCTTGCGTCATCACAACAGTGCGTTCAACGCGTCACCGTTTCTGTTTAAAAAACGTTCTGCAACGTTTTGTCGGCGCTGAACGCAGCCCTGGGGTGCGTTTCCCGAAAGCATCGCTAGCCAACTATGGTCGCAAGTTCCGTCGTTACCAATAGAGTTCAATGGAAATTGCGACCAACTTGCGACCATATTTGGCTAACGATGCTTTCGGGAAACGCACCCCTGGTTTGTTGTGAGCACTTGGCTTTGTCTTGTAATTCCTTGTGCCATGTGCTTTCCTGTCTATTGTCCAGCCCCTCCATCTTGTTACCTGATTATTGATTAATTTGGTCCACCTGCTTTCCTCCTTACCCTCTTTTGTTTGCTTCCTATTTAATCTCCCTGTGTTTGTAGTCCTGTGCTGGTTTGTTGGTTATGTTTCATGTCAGATGCCTGCCTCATTTTCCCCCACAGGAGTTTATTATTATTTTTTGGTAGTTTGTTTGCTTATTTACTTTATAAATATACTTCATCCAGCACTTGAATCCTCGCTTCACTATTTACCATCCTGTGACAGATTGAGCTTCAGCAAGAACCAATGAGGTTCATTCTCATGTTATGCAGCACTTTGAGCTTTAGCAAAAACCAATGAGGTTACATTTATGAGAGTTACAACACTTGAAAATACTTCCAAATGGTTGGTGAGAAATTATCTTGCATTTTAAAGCGTTGCTAACATTTGCATGCAGCAGTTAGTGTCACCAGGGGTCCTTCTCTGTGATATAATTTTCTGTCATATGGTCTTCTTACACAATATCAACAAAATGGCTCATTGAATGTTGGTTACAACACCTTGACACTTCAGGAATTTGACTTAACTCACATTATTCCCCAGATTATTTATAATATTCAGAACAATGGTGTTCCATTTACTGTTAAATAGTTCTAAGATTATGCCAAACTAGCTGATATGTTTTATTGATAATTTCGCCTTTTTTAAACAAGTTCAATTATTTGGTACAAAGTTTTTACGGTTACACCACATTGACATTTTTGCATCATCCCCTGAATAATCTTTCAAAATAAGTTATAACTAGTAATTTTAGATTTGGTCCTCAAAACAGAGAATGTATGCAAGTAATTTGCCATTTTATTTTGAAATTTTAACCCTATGAAATTTGATTAAACCATATGGACACAAAAAATGAGTGTCACGTCATTGACCCAAATACATGTGACGTATCAGATTGCTGTAGAGTCTCAGGTCAGTGGGACGTGAAATGATCATCTTTTCCTTTTTACTACTGGTTAGTAAAAATGGATCAATCAGTGTTTCAACTGCGTAAATATGTCAATAAAACAGCTGGAGAACAATGCCATGTAACATTTAGCCTACCTCAGGAAAGCCATTTAATGACCATATCATGTTAGTTAGCAAAATCTAGCTAAATATATGCACTATATTACATACCATATTTTTACTTATATGATGTTTAGAGGTCACATCTAGGAATGCAATGAACAATTGGCCACTTACTGAACCGGGAGAACAAACATACAAGTGGCTAATATTATCATATATGAAATTAAAGGGAATGTTATAATTATGGATAAAATAATTAAATATAAAATATTTAGATGTGGATATACATTGATTAAGTAACTGTAATTTCATTGTTTTTATTTTAAAAAAAAGCTGGGAAACTCTGGCCTCAAAGCACTCACTTTCCATGATCTAACAAAATTATTAATTCGACAGAGTTTTAGAGCTACAGTATCCTATATTGGTAAATCTTGAATAGGCATATTCAATATTATTATTTTTTTTTCTTACAGGACTGTGCTTGGGCAAGAAAACTTGAGACAGACTGTTGGTATGAGGGTAATTGGAGTTACAACGAGAGGAGCAATGTGAGAAGATGGGCATTAAAAAAGTTGATGAACTAACACAGTCAATAGATAGTGGAGCAGGCAAGAGTTTGAAAGAAATAATGCAGAGAGCTTCAATGATGAAACTTCTGTATGGTTTGGGGAGGAGTTTCAGGGCATCATTGAGGGAATCAGCTGGTTCCAAACGAAGGTTTGTGTCTGATGAGGAGGAAATGGCTCATAGTGATGCATGCAGAGACACTATTGATGACTTGAAGGATTCTCTTGCTGACTGGGCCACTGAGTTTAGCATTCGCCTGATTTGCGTTATCAAGTTCACCATCCCTCTCTGCCAAAAGATGGGCGAACATTACTTAAAACAAAAACAACATACAACATAGAAACTTTATCAGGTGGAATGTTTCACTACTTTGGAATACTAAGCTCATTTCATGGACTGTTTAATAAGGTGTGGTCTGTTGTCCCAGATAGACACTTATTTAAATTACAGCTGAATTGTGATGGTCTACCACTGATCAAAAGCAGTAGTACTCAGTTTTGGCCTATTCTTGGTATGTTGCAGGGATACAGCGAGAAAGCAGTGCTGATTGGTCTTTTTTTTGTGGTATAAAAATAACATTGGTATACAAATAATATATATTATGGAAGCCAGTGGTTACCATCTACTGTCTGGTTAACAAAATTTTTAAAAAGTTCTGCTGTTCAACAGAAGGAAGAAACTCATACAGGCATGGAACAAGTGGAGGTGAGGAAATTATGACAGAATTTACATTTACACTAACAGTTAACAGTGACCTGGATGACTAGAAATCCTGCCCCTGAAAGTGTGTTGCAGGCAGTCCACTGCAGGCGCAAGCATAGCAAATGTGAGACTGGAAGATGTTCCTGTATGTCTGCAAGACTGTCTTGTACTGCTTTGTCTGTGCCAAAATTGTGATAGGGATGATACCGATGGGTAAATATGTAGTAAACTATGAGTAAATGCGCTGTGTTTTGATTTTGAGCTGTAAAGAATCTATTGTAGAATTGTCCATTTTTTTGGCAGCATTCAAAATTAGGGGGACACGGTAGCATTTCAAGTCATTTCAGCCAACTTGGCCAAAGTGTGCTTTTTTTTAATGTCACATCACAGTCAAACATCACAGTTTTGCTTAATTTATAATGTATGTTTTATTTTGCTTTGTGCAAATCAGTGAAGTTGAAGCATATTTTCTACAAATTTGCCATATTTCATGGTCTACATTCACATTTGAGTATATAATGCACCAAAACGTGTCTCAAATGTTTAGGTGCATGTATAAATATCAGTTGGAGAGATATTTTGTGTTGCTAAAATGAATTTAAATATAGTTACAAACAAAACCAGCAGCATACGATTTTAGTTTTTTTTTCCAATTCACAATTATATACATTTATGTATTGTGACAAACTGCAGGATATTTTGCGGAGAACTTTTAACATAACGTCCAAATGGTTTTGTGCAAAAATTCATACAAAAAGTAGTACAGGTGTGGGAATGAAAATTATTTTCTAGCCACTTTTCCCTAGTTCACCTTATTGCCATATATATATATATATATATATATATATATATATATATATATATATATATATATATATATACACACACACATTCATGATGATTGTGTACCCCAAACACCCTTTTTCCCAGTTTATATCTCAAAACACACGACAGGTTCTGCCAGGGGTGCACACCTGGATTGCTCAAGTTAATGCTGCAGTCATAAGTCATACTCAAGTTAAGTATTTTTGATATTTATCCAAAATCTAGGGACTTATGATTGATTTTGCATCAAGTCTGAATTGGAATTTGGAAGTTCTTATGTGCAATTTTTTTTTTTTTCAAATTCAATGTTTAAAAACAGATTTTAACTGCTAAAGTCATATTATTTTTCATGTTTATGAGTGTACAACCTGTTTTTTAGGCAAACGTCAAAAGTTATAACAAATAGTGTATGAGTTGTATATAATATGATTTTTTTGATGAGCTGAGTAAGTTCAATAAGAAAACAAATTCTAATTTATTTGCATGCATATTCAATCATTTTAAGCTTTTAGCGTAATTTCAATTGGTTCTGTAAATGTTACGAAGTGCATAACATTTTATCATGTTTATGGGTAATTTGTGTACCCATTTTAACTCGAGCAATGACAAAGCAAAATCAAGTATGCACTCCTGTTTGAACCTGCAAAAAGGGCAAACTATGCAAAAATGAAATTACGATTTTTTTTCTCCCCTGCAATAGAGCAATACTGTAAAGTTTATACACTGAATATTTGAGTTTTTTTTTGTGAAGCTACAACTCTCCTAAACATATTCATATCGTAAAACAACTGAACACGTGATGCGCATGTGCACACCGTTTGTGTTTTCGCGGGTTTGCACAGAGAAAACGGATAATTGTTTTCACCTTCTAACCTTTTTCAGGGAGTGTGTTGTTGTGACACCACTCGAGACACCAGGCACTGTTGTTGTGCGGATGGGCGGCCGGAGCGCGTTAAGGGGTTTTCTGTTAGAACGGTGTCGTGTTAGCGGCCCCTAATTTAATAACTAATGATCTTCGCAACAATCAAAGTGAAACAATCAAAACTAACTTTAGCTGGACAATAACTTTATTCTAGAGCTGCTGTAAAGCCTATACAATCTGTTAGGGTAATTTCTATTATCAGTGTAAAGCTGCTCTGAAATAATCCATACTGTTAAAGTGCTTTATAAATGAAGGTGACTTGACTTGACATGTTTATAAACACAAACTTGTTCGTTTGCACATACCAACATTAAGTGTAATGTTTGACTCATAATCGTATTTTTTTTAAAACACCCGGAAGTTTGACTGATTGTTTACAAAAAAGGGGTTTCCCGCTGAGCCGCTCTGACCGCAGCTTCTCGGTAAAGTTATAGCGATGCGACGTGCTCGGTTTTGCCTCTTCAGAAATGAATGGAAAGAGAAACACATGAGGAGATTCCACTCCCAAAAACGTCGACTTCAGCTGTATTAAGAACGCGAGTAGGCCAGTTGTTTTTATTACTCTTCGTAAGTTGCACCAGCCGTGGTGTAAATTATGCATTTGACACTGATATGCTATATGCGTGTGAGTGTGTCGTAGTTGATTATGCATGGTTGATTTAATACTTAACTTGAGATTTGTGACTATTAGGCTGTTATTATAGGAAGTTGGCTTATAGCATGCTGTGTTCACGGAACAATGCAGACCAAGGCTATAACTGTAACATGATATCTTCAGTAGCCGAAATATGATTGGGCAATAGGCTAATTGTAGTTAGGATATTGAAATCGCTGTGAAACTGTTGTAGCTGGTGTTGCCACCCGTCCCGTTTTTTCCGTGAGTGTTCTTCTTTTTAACAACCTGTCCTGGGAAATTTATAAACCCGGTTTTCAAAAGGCTATGTAAATATGTCCCGGTTTTTGAAAGTCTACGTGAATGTTCAAACAGCGCGCACGGCAGAGAGGTAGAGAGTGCGAGAGCTTGCGTGCGTGTGCTAGTGTGTCTCATGAAGCGCATGTAAGTAGCACGATTGACATCAGGTTGAAGTACGCCCACAAGTCGTGCGAGTTATTCGTGTATTGCAGTTTGGCTGGTGGTTATGTTGCCCGCATACCGCCTACCATGGCCGAAACTGGTATTATGACACCTGTCGGGCCGTGGCTAGTAATTTAGCATGCTAATTCAGGTTGATATCTCTGCAGCACTATAACTTGTCATTTTTTAATGACATTGTCGCCCTTATTTCTTCTCAATCTTTTGATGCGTGTAGCTCATTTTTTGGATATTTTTACCTCAATTCTTACACATGGCACCTTTAACTTGTATGTTTCATATACTGGTATATAACCGAAGCTATAGATTGTGAATAAAAAAAAAAAATCCGATCTTAGTGTTTTTTTAGTTAGCTAGTAGCATAGCATGCAGCTATCCGATGAGCGTGCTAGCGTTAGCTGAGCTTTACCTGAGCTGATACTGCCTTACCGTATTTGACAGCAATTCGTAATGCAATTATAATTGTCTTTATTTTTATCGAAATAATCAGCTCAATATGTTCTACAAATTTTGTTATTAAAAGAACCATGAAATAATGTTCAATTGAGTTTATATTCATTTTAATAAATGACAGAATGCTAGCTATGTTTTGTGTGTACTTAGTATAAATATTAATTGGTTGTCAGTGCAGTGTAATACAATTATGGAATAACACATCTAATGTAATCAATCAAACCTCTTAATTCATAAAATATTTTATTTGTATCCTGCTTAATAAAAGAAATAGCATGTTTAGGCATGTTTTGCGACGTTAAGATATTTGTTATTAGGCAAAAAGGCATAATATATATTTTTTTAATTACAAGCATGTAATTTGTGTACTAATTCATATGATTTATGTCATAATTAATTCATAAAACAGAACATCATACAATACAATAACATTCATGTAATACAATTAGTGAACCAAAACTTATATACAAATAAAATTGATAGAATTACACAATACAATACAAAATGAATTCACCTGTATTTATGATTAATAGATTTATTTTTTATTAACACAAAACAACAAGCAAAATGCACATAATTTTTGGATATTTATAGAGCTTTTTAAAATGCACAACAACACAAAGCAGCTTTAAACAGACATATTGTAGCTGTGTTAAAATATTTAATTACCTGTAAGGTTAAAGATTTTGAGAATTTTTGTTTTAGTTCCATCCTGGATTAACTAATGAGAAACAAATTTGTCTTTTGCTGTATGTAAAGTAAAATCTTTAGTTTGAATAAATTCATGTTGTATGTGCAGTGAATTCTTCGTGAACCATCCTGAGGCCTAGATGATGCCGTCAGTTGAGATGTGCCGAGGCACATCATTTCCTCTTGGCATGGTCGACTCTGCAAAATACACAAACATGCGGTAACACGTGCATTTGTACACTTGCAAAGTCTATTGTGCTGTGTAACCTCACTCACTGTTTTTACTGAGATGGGCACACTGGAAGGCACTACGCAGCAGGCGTAGTTAGCTCGCTGAACCTTGTCGTCATTTCCCCTTGGCATGGTGAGGTCGTGACCTGGTGGACGAGGAGGCTGGACTGAGAATAACAAATGCACATGAGCAGCGGTTGAAAGGAACTGTAAGATCCCGCACAGCTTTAGAGGTCAGTGGCAGCGTTAGGATGAAGCCGTGCAAAATATCAATGGTTTCTGCAGATATTGCACAGCTTTGCACACGCCATAGGTAATTTCCTCTCAGTGGGACGACCATTAGTTTGTGCAGTTTCACTGCGTCATTTTATTAAAACTTCAGTAAATCGCAGAAAAAGGAGTTTTCCCATTGTGTCTAGCAACGCAGTGCTCATTCCCGTTATCTGAGGTTATGTTTGTAACAGAGTATGTTTAATAACAGTAGTTTTTGTAAACAGGCCTGCTGATGCTGACAGCACATTCTGAAAGTTTGTTGTGCTTTTCCACCATCAGACCAAACACTGTTGCTGAATTATGCTGTATTGTATCTATTACGGACGCTTACATTCACACATGTAAACACAACATTGACGTCTTCACTTCCAGGTTAAGAAGCTGTCAATCAAAAACTCAGTAGCCAATGAGAACTCACTGCGGCTAGCCCCGCCCCCATGAGAGATATGTGTCAGAAAGGCGAACGAAAACTCAGGGAGCGTAAACGAAAACTTCAGATGCATAAATGAAAATTCTGGAAACACATTCGTAAGTTCAGATCAGCGAAAGAAAGATGTGGAAACAATTAGCAAAACATGCAGTGTATTAAAAACGAAGTCAAATTTTTTTTTCACATATATTTTATTTAGTTTCAATTTATATTTGCATTATTTTCTTGAAAAGTTATGTTCATTATTATTGGCACAAATATAATTTAATAGGCCGGAAGGTCCAAAAATAAGACTAAATGACTTGTCGTTAAGTTAATTTGCTTCTGTACTACCAATGTGTGAACAATCCTAAATGAACTTGTCAGACTTACTTAGCTTAAGATAGAAAGTTTCTGTAATATGCCCCCTGGACTATAGTTAGTGATTCATAGTTTGACGAGGATGATCTCTGTTGATAGTTAGAACAACTATTCTACTTTATTCTACTTTTGCATAGTTTTGCATTCATATTTGCAGTCAGAACTTTCCTTTGATCAGAAAGTTTATATTACAAGCTGCATTCCGTATGGTTTTAATATGGTTTTACACTAACCCGGGGTGTGTTTTAGCTGATTACACTGCCTTGGGTGTATAGTTTTAATATGGCACTCTACTTTGTGAGGAAGGAGGAGCTGATTTCACTGGAATTCATTAATCAATCACTCGGGTGTGTTTTACGTGTGTTTTAGGCACTGCCTGTCCCCTTCTGAGCTCTATTTAAGCAGCAGACTCTCCAAACACATCACACTGTTCCAGCTTTGACCAGACGAGCTGCTCTTGAGAAGAAATTCAGACTGCAGTCATTCATGTAAGTATACTATCACTCAAGGGCACTTGACTTAAGATGTAGGTAGCTAACAGTCTCTAATACTTTGCATGAGATTATCAAGCCTATAGCACGAGTTCATGTTTTCAGTTGGCGTGGTCTTTACGCAAAATTTACCCATTTACTTTAATTGGTTGTCTAGCAGCAGCATTTCAACAGGTTGTTTTAAATGAAAAGTCAAAATATGTTTAAGTTAGGTTAAAATGTTATGGGTAGGTTTAGGGAGAGGTTTTGGGTTATATTTATGCAAATAATTATCAATCCGGATCTGGGCATTTCCCCTAACGTGGCAAGGGAGGCAGTGCCACCTCAAAAAACTGAATGAGAAAAAAATCCATATTA
>JAZAVI010001361.1:0-11498 GCA_036326025.1 Chrosomus eos
CCCAAAGCGCACAAATTTTTTTTTTGCGGGTTATTCAAA
The DNA here is from genome assembly GCA_036326025.1 of Chrosomus eos. Taxonomy (NCBI): domain Eukaryota; kingdom Metazoa; phylum Chordata; class Actinopteri; order Cypriniformes; family Leuciscidae; genus Chrosomus; species Chrosomus eos. The sequence goes on from JAZAVI010001361.1 coordinate 40, forward strand.
AACTTGGAACAATGAATTCCATAACTTTTTGTCCACGCCGGGAGATGTTTGGGTTTAAATTTTGGTGAAATCGGAAAAAGGGCCGAGGATTTGAAAAAGTAGTTTTTCAAAAAATTCAAAGGGCGGAAAAATTTCTGCGGAAAATACGTCATAGGTCAATCGAATCGGCATGACCGGAAATAAGGGGAAAAGGATTTGTTTCCTTAGGTTCAAAAGTTAAAAGCTAAAATGAGTAAACTTTGGCAGTGGGGCGCTAAGGTAGTTAAAACCAATTTTTGGTGATTTAACTGTCCTCATCAGTGTCCCAAACAAACTTTCCCCGAAACGGTTCTATGGGCTGCCAAGACCCCATCAAAAGAAAAAAAAATAATAAGAACCGGAACAGATACAATAGGGCCCCGCCCTTTTGGTGCTTGGCCCCCTAAATATAGCTGCAGCAGCAATAACCGGGGCCAAAGCGCAAAGAAGACGACAAGACATGTCAAAGTGTCAACCAACTGCAGAGGGAAATTTAAGACATTTAAAGATTAATTTAGCAAAAGGGCTTAAAAAACACAAAATTAAACAAAAAATGTGATTTAATGGATTTACTTTTGACCAATGGGTGGCGTATTTAAAAAAAACGTGTGATGGGCAAGTCTGGTGCAATGAAAAACCTTTAAAGACCAGGGGCATTAAAATACCAGTTTTATTAAAAAAGTTTTTAGAAATTATGTTATAATTTTACCAAAAGGGCCTGTTCGAAATGTTTTGAGTCCCTTCGGGGCATGGTGCGATGGCACATGCTGGTTTTGAATTTACACCAATCCCTTCGTTAAGAATAGCATGTTACGTTCTATTATAGCGCCACCAAAGGCTCAATCCCCCATTTTTTTTATGTGAACCTCAAAGTGACCATACATTGTGTGTAAATTTGGTAAAAATATTCATTAGTTTTGGAGTTATTCATTTATTGAATAAACACAAAAAAAATGACTGCACGTGACTTTGATTGGATTTTTACTACCCCTTCTATAAATATTTTCGTTTTTGGGCATTAGGTAAGCCTATCGACTATGTTTCCAAACTTCTGGCGTGTTTTCTCGATCGGACAACGGTTTCGAAGAATCGGCAAATGTTTTTTTAAGCGCTAAACCAAAAATACACAAACCCGAAACAAAACCTAAGCATATTTGGTATCTGTGGGCTCGGCAAGGATTCAGGATCCCCCAAAGAGAGACTCCCTGAAAAAAACGTCAAACACACCCAAATTATCGCATTTAAAAATCAATTTGCCAAGGTGGCGTGTTTTGAAATTCTCAGGTCCTTCAGGGTATGTATGTGCCCCTACCCATTTTTTTAACAATTGTTCATGCGTTTATAAAAACAGCATTTAGCACTAATTCAAAATGGCCGACCCAAAAGGGCCCGATCTGGGAAAATTGGATATCGTCGACTCGGCATACGCCCGAATCTAACAAGACCAATTTATTATTTTTGGAAAAACTGTTCATTAGTTATGAGCAAAAATAGCAATTTTTCGTATCTCTGGACCAGTAGGGGGCGCTGCGCCGAAACGCAGCATGTAGCCTCGGGTCATGCTGTAATGACATGTACCAAGTTTGGTTTGAATACGATAAAGCGTTGCGGAGATACAGCCTTATGTCTGTTTTCGCAAGCCTACTTAAAATTAATTTGCGTGGAAATTCGAGAACAACTTGCAGCGTTTTATGAATTCCATAACTTTTGTCAGCACGGTCGGGGAGATGATCTGGTTCAATTTTGGTGAGAATCGGAACAACGGCCTAGGAGGAGTTCGAAAAAGTAGCTTTTTGGGATAATTACAAATGGCGGACAAATTGCCCGTGACGGAAAATGACGTCATAGGGTGCAATCGAATGGGCATGACCAAGGAAAAGAAGGACAAAGGTTTTGGGTGATTCTACCATTATGGTTCAAAAGTTATAAGCATAAACATGAGTAAATCTTTGGACATTTGGGTGGCGCTAGAGGGATTGAGTTGGAGACTCCAAATTTGCTCTGGTGACTTTTCAGACTGTCCTCTATCAGTGTCCCAAAATTTTCATAACTTTCCCGCAAACGGTTCTATGGGCTGCCATGGGAAAAAAAAAACAACCCAAAAGGATTCTGGGAAAAAAAAGAAAATAAATATACCCCCCTTGGCAAGAAAGCCAAAAATGTCCCACCGGGGCCCCCAAAAAACGGCAAGAAGCGGCAACAGATGCCATCATGGTGGGAGTGGCAGACCAACTGCAGCAAGAGCAATTAAAGACATTTTAAGAGAATTTTGGATAAATGGCAAAAAAATCAATATACAGTAACTTTTAAGATAATTTAATGGTTTATCATTTTGACAAATAGGTGGCGCATTTCCAAATTGATGTGATGTGGTCAGAGTGAGGTGACAATGACACATAAAAGTTTGGTGTCAAAATTTCAGGCATTCCAGAGATAAAGACTTAATAGTCATTTTGGCAGCATGCCTAACTTTGCTGCTGCGCTATACGAAAACGTTTCGTCAATCGACACGAAATCCATAACTTTTGTCGACGGCGGGAAGATGATACGATTCCGATTTTGGTGAAAATCGGAAAAACGGTCTAGGAGGATTTTCAAAAAAGTGGGTTTTGGGACTGAAAATCAAGATGGCGGACAGGAAGTTCGGCCAAAAATAAGAAACCTGGTATCTATGTTCTCAAGCTTGACCCAAGAATCTATTAAGACCAGGGGCATTTCACAGGCAGATTTATTCCAAAAGTTAATTACCTTTTTGGAAATTTTTTATAACTTTTTGACCACAAGGTGGGCTGTTTCGAAATTTTTAAGTCCTTCAGGGATGGTTTGTGCCCATCGAGTTTCATAATTTCATCGCGTTTAGAAAAAAGCATTTTATTTAAAACCAAAAAACTTCTTTTGGGGAAAAGTCATGGGAATTTTCCCCCATGTTTTTGTTTTTGCCCGCCAAGAGTATTCCAAAATTTTTTTTTTGGGTGGTCCTCAAGTGAGCCCATACTATGGTGTTGCCTTTTTTGGGTTTGAAAATTAACTCAATCACTTAAGGTTTTGCAACCTATAAAAAAACACTTTAAAAAATTTGCGACAACTTAAATTTTTTGTTTTCCCCCACTTCAAATATTTGAAATTTGGGCAATAGCGTAAAGATCGAAAAGTGGTTTCCAAAATTCTGGCGGTGGGTTTTGGGTCATCGATCGACAACCCGGTCAAGGATAAAAAATTTTTTTTCGGTTTCAAAAGTTTATAGCATAAAAGTGAAATTTGGACAGGTGGTGGGCGCTAGAGGGAATGATTAGAGACACCAAAATTGGTGTATTAATGTTGGGACTGTCCTCTATCAGAATGTCAAACCAGAAAAAACTTTCCCGGCAACGGTTCTATGGCTGCCATAGACCCCCAGTCGGAAGAAAAAAATAATAATAAATTTGCTGCAAGCAGCAATAAACCCGGGGGCCAAGCGCAAGAACGCAAACATGCCAACATTGTGAAAATGGCAGAACCCAAATGCACAAGAGCAATTAAAGACCCTTTTAAAAAGAATTTGAAAAAGGCTAAAAAATCATATAAACCAAATAAAAAAAATTTAATGGTTTTTCACTTTCGACCAATAGGTGGCGCAGTTACAAATTTATGTGATGTGGTCAGGTGAAGTGACAATGACACATAATAAATTTGGTGTCAAAATGGGCAAGGCATTGCAAGTTTAAAACCCAAAAAGTCTTTTGTAAAGCCTCAAATTTGCTGCTGCGTTTTTACGAAAAAGGGTTTTTTTTAAAAAACACGAAATCTATAACTTTTAGTTGGGGGGGTCTGGGAAAATACATTTAAATTTTTGGGGAAAATCGGAAAAAAGGTCTAGGAGGAGTTCGAAAAATTTTTGACTGAAAAAAAAGATGGGGGGCAGGAAGTTCGGCCAAAAAAGGAAAAAAACCCGGTAACTAGTTCTCAATTTACCCAAAAGGGAAAATTTTTAAGACCAGTGGCATTTCAACAAACAATTTTTCAAAAGGGTTTTTAGCCTTTTTGGAAAATTTTTTATAACTTTTGACCACAAAAGGGGGCCTGTTTTTAAAAAATTTTAGTAAACCCTTTAGGGATGGTGTTGTTGGCACAACTGAGTTTTTTTTTAAAATTACATCAATGCATTTGTTTTGTATAAAAAATTTTTTTTCACAAAACCATGAAGACCCCGGGAAATTTTATGTTTTGTTCTATCAACTTTCCCCGCAAACGGTTCTATGGGCTGCCAAGACCCCAGTGGGAAGAAGAATAATAATAAGAAGGGAAAATAAAAATAGGTGCCCCGCCCTTGGGCTTGGCCCCTAATAAAAACCGGGGAACAAAAAATAGGTCCCTCGCCCCTTTCGTGCTTGGCCCCTAAATATACCAAGCACCTTTAAGGGGGCCAAGAAAGGAAAAGACACAAGACATCCAAACATTGCTTAAAGTGTCGCCCAAACTGCAACAATGAGCAATTAAAGACATTAAGACAATTGAGGGGGAAATGGCAAAAAAACAAGAAACTCTAAATAAAAATATGATTTAATGGAGTTCACTTTCAAAAAACCATAGGGGGCGCAGTTAGCAAATTGATGTGTTTGGGGGTCGGGGGTGAGGGACAATGACACATACAAAGTTTGTTCAAAATTCAAGCATTGCAATGTTAAAACACTTAATACCCATTTTGGCAGCACCCCAAAAATTTGCTGCTGCGGTAACGAAAACTTTTTCATCTATCGACACAAATCTATAATTTTTTTAGTCGGCACGTCTGGGATATAGATTCGATTTTGGTGAAAATCGAAAAAGGGTCTGGGGGATTCGAAAAGTGGGTTTTTGACTGAAAATAAAGAGGCGGACAGGAAGTTGGGCCCAAAAAAGGAAAACCGGTACATTTCTCACTTGCCCCAAGGAATCTATTAAGACCATGGCATTTCAACAGGCAAATTTTCCAAATTTTTAGCCTTTTTGGAAATTTTTATTATAACTTTTGACCACAAGGTGGCGCTGTTCGAAATTTTTTAGACCCAGGGGATGGTGTTTTTGGGCACATTCTATTTCAAAATTTTACATCAATGCATTTGTTTATATAGCATTTTTTTTCACAAAACTCTATTGAAGTCAATGGGAATTTTTCATGTTTTTCTATTATACGCCCCCAAGAGGCTCACCCCACAATTTTTTTTATGTTCCCTCAGAGTGGGGCCCATACTATGTTTTCAATTTGGTGAAAATACTAAAATTCACTTCAAGTTATAGCCCTTAATAAAAAACAGAAAAAATGACTGACACGTGACTTTGTTTGAATTTTACTCCCCCTTTTACTATCAAATTTTTCGCATTGGGCATTAGCGTAGCCTATCGCCAAAATTTTTTCCAAACTTCTGGGGGGGGTTTCGTCTCGATCGGACAAGCGGTTTCAAGATATACCCAAAATTTTTTTTTTCCCCGCGAAAATTCGCAACGCTACAAAAACCCGAAAAACGAAACCCCAGCATGTTTGGTATTTTGGACCGGCAACGTTTCAGAGCTAAAAAAGAGACCCCTCGGAAAATAAAGTCGACCACACCCAAATTAATAAGCATTTGAAAAAAAAATTCACCACTAGGGGGGCGCTGTTTCGAAACTTCCAGCCCTCTTTCGGGGCCCCGTACTGATGACCCATACGATTTCGAACAATTCGTTCATCTTTCAGAAAAAAGCATTTTAGCACAAATTCAAAAGGGGCCGACAGACAAAATGGCCGTTTTGGGGGAAAATTGGATATCACCCGACTGGGTATGACCCCTGAACTAACGGGCCACTTTTATGTTTTTTGAAAAAACCGTTCGGGGATTAAGCAAAAATAACCATTTTTCATATCTCCGGACCGTAGGTGGCGCGCGCCAAACGCTGCTTTTTGCCTCAGGTCATGTTTTGGGAGAATTGTACCAATTGGGTCTAATACGAAAAGCTTTCGGAGAACACCCTTTAAGTTTTTTTTCCAAAAAGCCTACTAAAATTTTTTGCACGTATTCAAAAAAATTTAACGAATAAAACTTGAATTCCATAACTTTTTGCCCCACTGCGAAAAAATTTTTGGGGAAATTTTGGTGAAAATCGAGCATCGGCCAAAGGGGGAGTTCGAAAAAGTAGGTTTTTTCTAAAAATTCAAATGGCGGCCAAATTTTTAGACGGAAAATGACGTAAAGGGGCAATCAAATTTGGCATGCTCAGGAAAAAGGGGAAAAAAAAGAAATTTGGAAGGCCTTACGGTTCAAAAGTTTTAGCAAAAAAAATGAAATTTTGGACAGGTGGGGCGCTAGGGGGGAATGATTAGAAACCCAAAATGGTGTTAATGTTTGAGTCCCCACAAAGGGTAAACCAAAAAAGCGGGTTTTGTAAATTTTGGCCCAAGAAAGATAAAAAAAATGTAGCTTTTTTTTTTGGCCACCAAAAAGGGTCAATCCCCCCATTTTTTTATGGACCCTAGTGAGGGCCCCTACAAGGTTTGGAAAATTTTGGTAAAAAAAAAATTCTTTATTTTTAAAATAAAATTTTTGGTTAAACACAAAAAAATGGCGGACATTTATTTGATTGGAATTTTACAATAAATACAAATTTTGCAAAATTGGCATTAGGTAACCTATTCCGACCATTTTCCAAATTCGACGGTGGGTTTTGGCCGTCAAACTTTTCGAAGGTTAGAAAGTTTTTTTGGTAAATCGGCAACGCTAACAAAGTAAGACGAAAAAAGATGGGCAGGGATCCAAGATTAAAGGGAATCAAAAAATGTCTCGTGAAAATAAGTCAACCACACCCCCAAATATAAACTTTTGAAAAAAAAATTTTACCACTAGGGGGGCTGTTTTGAAAATTCTCAGGGTTTTTCAGGGGACGAAATGATACCCAAACCGAGTTTCGTAACAATTCGTTCAAGCGTTTTTAGAAAAAACAGCATTAGCACTAATTTAAAAAGCCGCAGACAAAATGGCCGATCGGAAAATTGGGAACCCGTGACTCGATGACGCCCGAATTAAACGGCCCCTTTTATGATTTTTGGACAAAGGGACAAATTATGGGGGAAAATACATTTTTTTATCTCGGACCATAGGGGCGCTGCGCCGAAACGCGCATGTGCCTAGGTCATGCTTGTATGACAGGACCAAGTTTGGTCTAATCGAAAAGCGTGCGGAGAACAGCCCCAAGTTTTTTTCGCAAGCTCTACGTAAAATTTTATTTGGTGGTATTCGAAAACGACTTGCAGCGTTTTTATAAAATTCCATAACTTTTTGTCAGCATGGTCGGGAGATGATCTGGTTCAATTTTGGTGAGAATCAGAACAACGGCCTAGGAGGAGTTCGAAAAAGTAGCTTTTTCAATAATTACAAATGGCGGACAAAGTATCGATGACGGAAAATGACGTCATAGGGTGCAATCGAATCGGCATTAGCTCAGAAACAAGGGGAAAAAGGAATTTTGATGATAGGCCTTACGGTTCAAAAGTTATTAGCATAATAAAAGTGAAACTTTGGACAGGTGGTGGCGCTAGAGGGATTGAGTTGGAGACTCCAAATTGTGCTCTGTGACTTTTCAGGACTGTCCTCTATCAGTGTAACCAAATCATAACTTTCCCGCAACGGTTCTATGGGCTGCCATAGACACCCAGTCGGAAGAAAGAAAGAATAAAGAAACGGAAGTAAATTATAGCTGCAAGCAGCAATAACCGGGGCCAAGCGCAAGAAGCGGCAACAGATGCCATCATGGGTGGGAGTGGCAGAACAACTGCAGCAAGCAGCAATTAAAGACATTTTAAGAGAACTTTGGATAAAATGGCTAAAAAATCATATAACAGCAACTTTTAAGATAATTTAATGGTTTATCACTTTCGACCAATAGGTGGCGCAGTTACAAAACTGATGTGATGTGGTCAGAGTGAGTGACAATGACACATATAAAGTTTGGTGTCAAATGTCAAGGCATTGCAGAGATAAAGCCTGAATAGTGCTTTTAGCATAATGCCTCAACTTTGCTGCTGCGCTATACGAAACCGGTTTCATCTATCGACACGAAATCTATACTTTTAGTCGGCACGGTCTGTAGATGATACGATTCGATTTTGGTGAAAATCGGACAAACGGTCTAGGAGGAGTTCGAAAAAGTAGGTTTTGACTGAAAATCAAGATGGCGGACAGGAAGTTCGGCCAAATAAGGAAAACTGGTATCTATGTTCTCAGATTGACCCAAGGAATCTATTAAGAATCAGTGGCATTTCAACAGGCAGATTTATTCAAAAGTTATTAGCCTTTTTGGATATTTTGTTATAACTTTTGACCACAAGGTGGCGCTGTTTCAAAATACTTTTAGTCCTTCAGGGATGGTGTTGTTGGACTTTTCTGATTTTCTTAATTTCATCAATGCATTGTTTAGTATAGCATTTTTTTTCAAAAAAACCTATTAAAGTCAATGGAAATTTTCATGTTTTGTTTATTAAGCGCCACCAAGGGGGGTCGCCCCAAAATTTTTTTTATGTGTCCTCAGAGTGAGCCCATAGTATGTGTGCCCATTTTGGTGAAAATATCTCATTACTTCGAGTTTAACATTATAGGGAAAAAAAACACGAAAAAAAAGACTAAAACACTGACTTTTTTGAATTTACTCCCCCTTTACATAAATTTTTTCGAAAATTTTTGGGCATTAGGTTATAGCCTATGACCTATTTTCCAAACTTCTGGCGGTGGTTTCGTCTCGATCGGACAAGGGGTTTTTTCGAAGATAAGCCAAAGTTTTTTTCGCGCAAATCGCAACGCTACACAAACCGTAAGACGAAACCCAGCATTTTGTAATCGTTGGACTCGGCAACGTTTCAGGGCTAAAAAAGATGACCTGGGAAAAATAAGTCGACCACACCAAATTTATAAGCATTTGAAAAAAAATTCACCACGGGTGGCCGTTCAAAAACTTCTCAGGCTTTTTCAGGGCTCGAAACGATGCCCCCCTACCGAGTTTCGTAACAATTCGTTCATGCGTTCAAAAATACAGCTTTTTGCAATAATTAAAAATGGCCGACGACAAAATGGCCGTCGGGGGAAAATTGGATACAGTCGCTCGGTAGGGACCCCTAAATCTAACGAGGCCATTTTAGATTTTTGAACAACCTTCAGGAGTTATAGAAAAAAATAACCATTTTTCTATCTCCGAAAAAGGTGGCGCCGCCGAAACGCTGATGTTGCCTCGGTCATGTTTTGACTTTAAAGTTTGGGTCGGGAAACCCGAAAAGCGTTGCGGGATACGCCTTAAGTTTGTTTTTCGCAAGTCTAGTAAAATTATTTTGCCCTTCAAAAATTTTAAGCGTTCAACTTGAATTCCATAACTTTTTGTCCCCCTGTCTAAAGATGACTGTCAATTTTGGTGAAAATTCGGAGCATCGGGCCTAGGGGGGGTTAAAAAAAAGGTTTTTTTCTAAAAATTCAAAATGGGGGCCCAAATTATTAGAGGAAAATGACGTATGGGGCAATCAAATCGGCATGAGTCGGGAAAAAGGGGGAAAAAAAAATTTTTGATGATAGGCCTTAGGGTTCAAAATTTATTAGCATAATAAAAGTAAAAATTTTTGGACAGGGGGGTGGCGCTAAAAAGGGGAATGACTTAGAGACCCCAAAATTTTTGGGTATTTAATGTTGGGATGCCTCATCAGAAAGTCAAAAAACAAATTTTCCCCAAATGGGTTCTAGGGCTCCCATAACCCCATCGGAAGAAAAAAAATAAAAAAAAAAGCTGAAAGCACCCATTCCCGGGGCCAAGCAGCATAAGACGACAAAATCCCAACTTGCTGAATGTCAACCCAAACTGCAACAATGAGAAATTTAAAAGACATTTAAAGACAATTGTAGGGAAATGGTGAAAAATCATAGAAACTCTAAAAAAAAATATGATTTAATGGAGTATCACTTTTGACCAATATGGCGCAGTTACAAATTGATGTGATGGGGGGGGGGGGTGCAATGACACTACAAAGTTTGGTGTCAAAATGTCAAGCTTGCAATGTTAAACATTAATAGTCATTTTGTCAGCGTGCCTAAATTTGCGCTGCGGTATACGAAAACGGGTTTTATCTATCGACACGAAATCTTTAAAAATTTTGTCGGCCTCGGAGATGAACATTCGATTTTGGGAAAATCGGGGAAAAAAGGTTTTAGGGGATTCGAAAAGTAGGTTTTGCTGAAAATCAAAATGGGGGCAGGAAGTTCGGCCAAAAAAGGAAAACCGGTATCATGTTCTCAGCTGACCCAAGGAATTATTTAAGACCATGGGATTTCACAAGGCAATTTATCAAAAGTTATTACCTTTTTTTGGAAATTTATTATAATTTTGACCACAAGGTGGCGCTGTTTCGAAAAATTTTTAGTACCTTTAAGGATGGTGTTGTTGGCCATTTTGAGTTTCTTAAAATTTCATCAATGATTTGTTAGTATAGCATTTTTTTCACAAAAACCATTAAGTCAATGGGAAAAATTTTATGTTTTGTTTTTATTATAGCGCCACCCAAAAGGGTCAGTCCCACAATTTTTTTATTTTTCCCCAAGTGACCCATCGATGTGTGTCAATTTTGGTGAAAATATCCATTCATTCAGAGTTATAGACTTTAATGAAAAAACCGTAAAAAAAAGACTGACACATGACTTTGTTTGAATTTTATACCCCCTTTCACAAATTTTTCATTTGGGGATTTGGGGTATAGCCTATGACCATTTCCAAAATTTTGGCGGGGGGTTTGTCTCGATCGGACAAGCGTTTCGAAGATATAGCCAATTTTTTTTGCGCTAAACGCAACCTACCAAAACCCTAAGACGAAACCCAGCATGTTTGGTATGTTGATCGGGGAAGTTTAGGAGCTCAAAAAGATGACTCTCGGGAAAAAAGTCGACCACACCCCAAAAATTTTAAAAATTTGAAAAAAAAAGTTCACCCCTAGGTGGCGCTGTTTTTGAAACTTCTCGCTCTTCAGGGCATTTTACGATGACCCTACCCAGTTGTAACAATTTGTTCATGCGTAGAAAAACAGCATTTTCCAAATTTAAAATTGCCCACAGACAAAATGGCCGATAAGGAAAAATTTTATATCAGTCGATCGGTATGAGCCCTGAATCTAACGAGGCCACTTTTTTTGTTTTTGGACAAACCCCTTTAGGAGTTTAAAAAAATACCCCTTTTTTATACCCGGACCAGAGGTGGCGCTGCCCGAAAAGCGCTTTGCCTCAGGTATGCTTTGTGACTGACCAAGTTTTGGGCTGAATACGATAAAGGTTGCTTAAAATACAGCCTTTTTTTTGTTTTGCAAATTCTAGTAAAATTTAATTTTGCACGGTATTCAAAACTGTTAACGAAAATATTGAATTCCTAACTTTTTGCCCACTGCCTAAAGATGACCTGGTGCAATTTTGGGGGAAAATGGAGCTCGGCTA
>JAZAVI010001362.1:0-36337 GCA_036326025.1 Chrosomus eos
TTAAGGCCTGCACGCGATGCGTCATATGTCTTATACGCGCATGACACGCATCCAATTATCACTCAAATGTTTGATTACACTTTAGTAACCCAACTGTGTTAGATCTATTGACCGCATTAGCGAAATATGAGACTCAAAGATAACTTACTCCATTAACCAGACGCTGTTTGACAGGATTGCAGTGCATGTGAGCTTCGGATTTATGCGTTCAAAAAAATTGCCTGTTTGAACAGTGCATCCGCACGCGAATGAAATGTTTAACCGTGCAAACAATGAATTTAAGTGAATTGCAGTGCCCCGTAACTAACTCTACCTCTAAGGAAATGTGTGAATATACGTCGCGTACTGTATGTTTAGACGGACACGCCAAACTGAACTGATATAAAAAGAGCGCCCTATGGCATGATATTGCCATATTTCTTCATAAGTAGAGCATGGAGACATTTTAATGGTCAAAAATCGTGAAATCGCACACTGCATTAAAACACTTACCTTGCCTAATAACAATAATGACTACATTTCTTTATTACTTGTGCAAAACGAAAATGAATATCAGAAAAACAACCTACAATATAAACATGTAACATTATACTTACATGTCTGCATGAACGCATTAAACCATACAGTAGGCTAGCTATAGAGACACGACGTCACATAAACTTCATCAATCACCGCCACCGCTCTGCAGCTAAAGTTACGCTTACATGCAGAGTTTGTGTTGCAATCGACATGAATTCATTCCGATTTATGACTCTGAATGTAGTTTACATGAACGCCAAACATTTGATCAATCGTTCGCACGACAAATGACTAACTCGGGAGTATTTTTACCTCATAGAAGAATATGCACTTCAGTCTGTCATATTTCGTGTAATGTTTTTATGAATCATGATATCATCTCAAAATGGTACAAATATCTCACCAAACCGTATCATATACTTTCACAACACCTAATCTATAGAGCACAGGTCATATAAAATTATTTTAGGATACTTTCACATGTTATTTTATTAGAATGCTTAACAATCGACGCCACGTTGAACAGGCCTCACTCAATTAAAACAACACCTTTAGCGCGTATTTTCAAAAAAATAAACTAATAAACATATCAACTAACATAAAAATAATTGAAACTATATTAGATATATTATGGATGAGCAGTAATTAAATACAGATTAATATGATTATCTAGAGGAAGCAAAGATGCACTCACCGTTACAGAGATGGGCACAAAATGGCTTCCTGTCTACCGGAAAGGAAATGTGCTCTCTGACAACAGTCGCAGCTCCCCTAGTGGTTGGGACATGACTTTTTATTACATTAACATGACTCACAATTTATTAACAAGGCCACTTACTATACTTATACTATTATTACAACAACAAATACATGTTTATTGTATATTTTACTGCTATAAATTGTCATGCAAATACAGAACTTACAGGCTGAACTTTTAACCTCCTGTCTCTGAGACCCTGCGTCCTCATATGAGGACATTACATTTTTGCCTCTTTAAACAATGATAGTCAAATTTGTATATCTTAGACACATTTGGCCACATTCAAGGACACTGCCCACACCATCTGATGGTGATATCATAACGTTACACCAACGTCAGTGAGAAGAAAATGGCTGGAATATTTCAGCAAAACACTTCTACACCAGTTCCCGAAAGAAAAATGACCCAGGAAAAAAATCTATTCAAATTATATGAATGAAACAAATGTATTTATGTACAATACTGTCTCTATCAGCATATGTGGATTAAAATTTGACATATTTTAGTAATAGTAGCACTCTAGGACATCAGTAAATGTGAAGCACTCGTTTGGTAACATTAGGACTATAACGTTATTTATTAATTTATTATGTGGATAGCTAAACTTATATTATGTAAGTATATAATATATATATATATATATATATATATATATATATATATATATATATATATATATATATATATATATATATATATATATATATATATATATATATATATATATATATATATATATTATTATTATATTGCTCTTTTTTTGCTCCTTGCTACAGTTGGTCTGACCATAGACATCATATAGGTAGACGCCCTATCGACCGCTACTGCCTATTGGCACGGACGAGAATTGGAGCCGCCATCTTAAACCGGTCATCCGCTCCGCTCAGTGTAATCTGTTTGGCAGGTGCAATGAGCTGTCAGCGCATTAAATTAATCATATCTCACTGAATACTGAACTGATTTTCACGCGTTTTTTTTTGCTGCAAAGGTCATTCATGTAGCTATGATACAGGACACATGGTTCGGCGTATTTAATATCCATATTAGGCTTAACAGTAATATAAGATTCTCCTATAGACTTAGACAGACTTTATTGTCATTCAACAGTACATTCACAATATACAGTTGAGCGAGATTTCGTTGCAAGGCTCTGAATAAAAACAGAATACAGTAAAAGAGAAACAGTATAAATATAAATATGTCCAATATATAAAATACCTATATCTATAAAGTGACCAGACACAATATGTGTGATGAAGGATATAATGTATTTTATAAATCACAGACTATAAATATAATAAAGAAGCAGAAACAGATAGTTGCAGTAAAGTAAGATATTTTAATAAGTTGAAGAAACAATTTATGATTTGTGACACGCACACACACACACACACGAACAGACACACAAACAAACACGAACACTCTCTCTCTCTCTTCTCTCTCCTCTCTCCCTCTCTCCTCTCTCTCTCTCTCTCTCTCTCTCTCTCTCTCTCTCTCTCTCTCTCTCCTCTCTCTCTCTCTCTCTCTCTCTCCTCTCTCTCTCTCTCTCTCTCTCTCTCTCTCTCTCTCTCTCTCTCTCTCTCTCTCTCCTCTCTCTCTCTCTCTCTCTCTCTCACACACACACACACACACACATAACGCAGCTACCGAATCCACCGGACCCAGCCACCTGTAATAAAAAGTGAGAAAGCTTTTCAACGTGTTTGAATCAGTAATTTCTAAAAATTAAATTCGGACAACATTAGCAGCTAAGCCTATAACGTTACATTTTTTATGTGGATGTGGGAGGGGGAAATGTCGAGACTAAAGCCCTATTCGGATTAAATTTACAAGGGTAGATGAAGTTAATGCAATTTTACCACAGGACTTCTGTAATATCAATAGCCAAATCGCATATGATAAGATATGTTATCAATAAAACTAGAAGTTGGAGGGGTAACTCAAATAAGCATCGCTGTCATGCGTGTAACATTGCTTCCTGATATCATGTGCGCAAACACAAATAAATAACCTATACAACAGGGCAGTTGAATGCTTATCTGACAACCTAGAAGCTCTTAATTATTACTTCAACAGTTACCCCACCTCTCTCCATGCCGGGTGAACACCGGCTGATGCAGTAAACAGCATTTCACAACGATTTCAGTACAGTAATAGCAAATATCCTTGCTCATTCTCGATTACCTGGTAATATTCTATTCACAAAATACAACCAATAGTACGGTAATGTTAAGACTTACTTGTGAAAAGCCCTATTTTCGATGGTCCAGCGATTAGAACAGGAAAATGCTCCACAATGCTCTGGCATCTTATCTGCTGCCACGCAACGAAACTAGGAATACGACCGGTTCAAGATGGCGGCCGGATTTCTCGGTTTCCAGCGGCCAATAGGGCTTCTAGTCTCTATATGATTTCTATGGGTCTGACACTCCCAGCCATGTTAGCATGTCTTATTGTCCTTTTTGGCGCTTGGCCCCGGTATTGCTGCTTGCAGCTATATTTAGGGGCCAAGCACCGAAGGTGCGGGCACCTATTGTATCTGTTCCCGTTCTTATTATTATTATTCTTTTTCTTCCGACTGGGCGTCTATGGCAGCCCATAGAACCGATTGCGGGAAAGTTGTTTTGGTTTGACATTCTGATAGAGGACAGTCCCAACATTAAATACACCAATTTTGGTGTCTCTAAGTCATTCCCTCTAGCGCCACCACCTGTCCAAATTTTCACTTTTATTATGCTAATAACTTTTGAACCGTAAGGCCTATCATCAAAATTCTTTTTTCCCCTTGTTCCTGAGCTCATGCCGATTCGATTGCACCCTATGACGTCATTTTCCGTCATAATAATTTGGCCGCCATCTTGAATTTTCAGAAAAAGCTACTTTTTCGAACTCCTCCTAGGCCGATGCTCCGATTTTCACCAAAATTGCACCAGATCATCTTCAGACAGTGGGGACAAAAAGTTATGGAATTCAAGTTGATTCGCTTAAAAGTTTTTGAATGACGTGCAAAATAATTTTACGTAGAGCTTGCGAAAACAAACTTAAGGCTGTATCTCCGCAACGCTTTATCGTATTCAGACCAAACTTGGTACAAGTCATCACAAGCATGACCTGAGGCAACATGCAGCGTTTCGGCGCAGCGCCACCTACTGGTCCGGAGATATGAAAAATGGTTATTTTTGCTCATAACTCCTGAACGGTTTGTTCAAAAATCATAAAAGTGGCCTCGTTAGATTCAGGGCGTCATACCGAGTCGACTGATATCCAATTTTCCCAGATCGGCCATTTTGTCTGTCGGCCATTTTGAATTATGTGCTAAAATGCTGTATTTTCTGAACGCATGAACGAATTGTTACGAAACTCGGTATGGGTCATCAGTACGATGCCCTGAAAGAGCCTGAGAAGTTTCGAAACAGCGCCACCTAGTGGTGAACTTTTTTTTTCAAATGCTTATAACTTTGGGTGTGGTCGACTTATTTTCACGAGAGTCATCTTTTTGAGCTCCTGAATCGTTGCCGAGTCCAACGATACCAAACATGCTGGGTTTCGTCTTACGGTTTGTGTAGCGTTGCGATTTAGCGCGAAAAAAACATTTGGCTATATCTTCGAAACCGCTTGTCCGATCGAGACGAAACCACCGCCAGAAGTTTGGAAACATAGGTCGATAGGCTATACGCTAATGCCCAAATGCGAAAATATTGATAGTAAGGGGTAGTAAAATTCAAACAAAGTCACGTGTCAGTCATTTTTTACGTGTTTTTTCATATAAGTGTCTATAACTCTGAAGTGAATTGAGATATTTTCACCAAAATTGACACACATACGTATGGGCTCACTCTGAGGACACATAAAAAAAATTGTGGGACTGAGCCTCTTGGTGGCGCTATAATAGAACAAAACATGAAATTCCCATTGACTTCAATAGAGTTTTGTGAAATAAAATGCTATACTAAACAAATGCATTGATGTAATATTAAGAAACTCAGAATGTGCCAACAACACCATCCCCTGAAGGTACTAAAAATATTTCGAAACAGCGCCACCTTGTGGTCAAAAGTTATAATAAAATTTCCAAAAAGGCTAATAACTTTTGAATAAATCTGCCTGTTGAAATGCCACTGGTCTTAATAGATTCCTTGGGTCAAGCTGAGAACATAGATACCAGGTTTTCCTTATTTGGCCGAACTTCCTGTCCGCCATCTTGATTTTCAGTCAAAACCTACTTTTTCGAACTCCTCCTAGACCGTTTTTCCGATTTTCACCAAAATCGAATCGTATCATCTTCAGACCGTCCCGACCAAAAGTTATGGATTTCGTGTCGATAGACAAAACCGTTTTCGTATACCGCAGCAGCAAAGTTGAGGCATGCTGCCAAAATGACTATTAAGGCTTTATATCTGCAATGTCTCGACATATTGACAACTAACTTTGTATGTGTCATTGTCACTTCACTCTGACCACATCACATCGAGTTCATACTGCGCCACCTATTGGTCGAAAGTGATAAACCATTAAATCATCTCATAAGTTACTGTATGCATGATTTTTCGACCATTTGCCGAAATTCCTCTTAAAATGTCTTTAAATTGCTCATTTTTTCAGTTGGTCTGACACTTTCAGCCATGTTGGCATGTCTTATCGTCTTCTACTGCTTGGCCCCGTTTAATGGCTGCTTGCTATTCAAATGTATGTTCTGTTCCGGTTCTTTATTTTATTCTTTTCTTCCGACTGGGCGTCTATGGCAGCCCATAGAACCGATTGCGGGAAAGTTGTTTTGGTTTGACATTCTGATAGAGGACAGTCCCAACATTAAATACACCAATTTTGGTGTCTCTAATCATTCCCTCTAGCGCCACCACCTGTCCAAAGTTTTACTTTTATTATGCTAATAACTTTTGAACCGTAAGGCCTATCATCAAAATTCTTTTTTCCCTTGTTCCTGAGCTCATGCGATTCGATTGCACCCTATGACGTCATTTTCCGTCATGCAAATTTTGGCCGCCATTTGAATTTTCAGAAAAACCTACTTTTTCGAACTCCTCCTAGGCCATGCTCCGATTTTCACCAAAATTGCACCAGATCATCTTCAGACAGTGGGGACAAAAAGTTATGGAATTCAAGTTGATTCGCTTAAAAGTTTTTGAATAACGTGCAAAATAATTTTACGTAGGCTTGCGAAAACAAACTTAAGGCTGTATCTCCGCAACGCTTTATCGATTCAGACCAAACTTGGTACAAGTCATCACAAGCATGACCTGAGGCTACATGCTGCGTTTCGGCGCAGCGCCACCTACTGGTCCGGAGATATGAAAAATGGTTATTTTTGCTATAACTTCTGAACTTTGTCCAAAAATCATAAAAGTGGCCTCGTTAGATTCAGGGCGTCATACCGGTCGACTGATATAAAATTTTACCCAGATCAGCCATTTTGTCTGTCGGCCATTTTGAATTATGTGCTAAAATGCTGTATTTTCTGAACGCATGAACGAATTGTTACGAAACTCGGTATGGGTCATCAGTATGATGCCCTGAAGAGCCTGAGAAGTTTCGAAACAGCGCCACCTAGTGGTGAACTTTTTTTTTCAAATGCTTATAACTTTGGGTGTGGTCGACTTATTTTCACGAGAGTCATCTTTTTGAGCTCCTGAATCGTTGCCGAGTCCAACGATACCAAACATGCTGGGTTTCGTCTTACGGTTTGTGTAGCGTTGCGATTTAGCGCAAAAAAAACATTTGGCTATATCTTCGAAACCGCTTGTCCGATCGAGACGAAACCACCGCCAGAAGTTTGGAAACATAGGTCGATAGGCTATACGCTAATGCCAAATGCGAAAATATTGATAGTAAGGGGTAGTAAAATTCAAACAAAGTCACGTGTCAGTCATTTTTTACGTGTTTTTTCATATAAATGTCTATAACTCTGAAGTGAATTGAGATATTTTCACCAAAATTGACACACATACGTATGGGCTCACTCTGAGGACACATAAAAAAAATTGTGGGATTGAGCCTCTTGGTGGCGCTATAATAGAACAAAACATGAAATTCCCATTGACTTCAATAGAGTTTTGTGAAATAAAATGCTATACTAAACAAATGCATTGATGTAATATTAAGAAACTCAGAATGTGCCAACAACACCATCCCCTGAAGGTACTAAAAATATTTCGAAACAGCGCCACCTTGTGGTCAAAAGTTATAATAAAATTTCCAAAAAGGCTAATAACTTTTGAATAAATCTGCCTGTTGAAATGCCACTGGTCTTAATAGATTCCTTGGGTCAAGCTGAGAACATAGATACCAGGTTTTCCTTATTTGGCCGAACTTCCTGTCCGCCATCTTGATTTTCAGTCAAAACCTACTTTTTCTAACTCCTCCTAGACCGTTTTTCCGATTTTCACCAAAATCGAATCGTATCATCTCCAGACCGTGCCGACTAAAAGTTATAGATTTCGTGTCGATAGATGAAACCGTTTTCGTATACCGCAGCAGCAAATTTGAGGCATGCTGCCAAAATGACTATTAAGTGTTTAACATTGCAATGCCTTGACATTTTGACACCAAACTTTGTATGTGTCATTGTCACCTCACCCTGACCACATCACATCAATTTGCTAACTGCGCCACCTATTGGTCGAAAGTGATACTCCATTAAATCATATTTTTATTTAGAGTTTCTATGATTTTTAAGCCATTTCGCCTACAATTGTCTTTAAATGTCTTTAATTGCTCATTGTTGCAGTTGGTCTGACACTTTCAGCAATGTTGGCATGTCTTGTCGTCTTATGCTGCTTGGCCCCGATAATGGCTGCTTGCAGCTATATTTATATTGTATCGTTCCGTTCTTTATTATATTCTTCTTCCGACTGGGGTCTATGGCAGCCCATAGAACCGTTTGCGGGAAAGTTTGAAATTTGGTTTACATCTGATAGAGGACAGTCCTAAAGTAAATACACAATTTTGGAGTCTCAACTCAATCCCTCTAGCGCCACCACCTGTCCAAAGTTTCACTTTTATTATGCTAATAACTTTTGAACCGTAAGGCCTATCATCAAAATTCTTTTTCCCCTTGTTCTGAGCTATGCCGATTCGATTGCACCTATGACGTCATTTTCCGTCATAGATATTTGTCCGCCATTTGAATTTTCGAAAAACCTACTTTTTCGAACTCCTCCTAGGCCGATGTCTGATTTCACCAAAATTGCAACCAAATCATCTCAGCCATGCTGACAAAAAGTTATGGAATTCATTGAAATCGTCAAGTTTTTGATAACGGCAAATAATTTTACGTAGCGCTTGCGAAAACACACTTAAGGCTGTATCTCCGCGAAAGCTTTATCGTATTCAGACCAAACTTGGTCCAGTCATCACAAGCATGACCTGAGGCAACATGCTGCGTTTCGGCGCAGCGCCACCTACTGGTCCGGAGATAGAAAAATGGCTATTTTTCTCATAATTCCTGACGGTTTTGTCCAAAAATCATAAAAGTGGCTCGTTAGATTCAGGGCGTCATACCGAGTCGACTGTATCCAATTTTCCTAGATCGGCCATTTTGTCTGTCGGCCATTTTGAATTATGTGCTAAAATGCTGTATTTTCTGAACGCATGAACGAATTGTTACGAAACTCGGTATGGGTCATCAGTACGATGCCCTGAAAGAGCCTGAGAATTTTCGAAACAGCGCCACCTAGTGGTGAACTTTTTTTTTCAAATGCTTATAACTTTGGGTGTGGTCGACTTATTTTCACGAGAGTCATCTTTTTGGGCTCCTGAATCGTTGCCGAGTCCAACGATACCAAACATGCTGGGTTTCGTCTTACGGTTTGTGTAGCGTTGCGATTTAGCCCAAAAAAAACATTTGGCTATATCTTCGAAACCGCTTGTCCGATCGAGACGAAACCACCGCCAGAAGTTTGGAAACATAGGTCGATAGGCTATACGCTAATGCCCAAATGCGAAAATATTGATAGTAAGGGGTAGTAAAATTCAAACAAAGTCACGTGTCAGTCATTTTTTACGTGTTTTTTCATATAAATGTCTATAACTCTGAAGTGAATTGAGATATTTTCACCAAAATTGACACACATACGTATGGGCTCACTCTGAGGACACATAAAAAAAATTGTGGGACTGAGCCTCTTGGTGGCGCTATAATAGAACAAAACATGAAATTCCCATTGACTTCAATAGAGTTTTGTGAAATAAAATGCTATACTAAACAAATGCATTGATGTAATATTAAGAAACTCAGAATGTGCCAACAACACCATCCCCTGAAGGTACTAAAAATATTTCGAAACAGCGCCACCTTGTGGTCAAAAGTTATATAACAAAATTTCCAAAAAGGCTAATAACTTTTGAATAAATCTGCCTGTTGAAATGCCACTGGTCTTAATAGATTCCTTCGGTCAAGCTGAGAACATAGATACCAGGTTTTCCTTATTTGGCCGAACTTCCTGTCCACCATCTTGATTTTCATTCAAAAGCTACTTTTTCGAACTCCTCCTAGACCGTTTGTCCGATTTTCACCAAAATCGAATCGTATCATCTTCAGACCGTCCTGACCAAAAGTTATGGATTTCGTGTCGATAGACAAAACCGTTTTCGTATACCGCAGCAGCAAAGTTGAGGCATGCTGCCAAAATTACTATTAAGGCTTTATATCTGCAATGTCTCGACATATTGACAACTAACTTTGTATGTGTCATTGTCACTTCACTCTGACCACATCACATCGAGTTCATAACTGCGCCACCTATTGGTCGAAAGTGTTAAACCATTAAATCATCTCATAAGTTACTGTATGCATGATTTTTCGACCATTTGCCGAAATTCCTCTTAAAATGTCTTTAAATTGCTCATTTTTTCAGTTGGTCTGACACTTTCAGCCATGTTGGCATGTCTTATCGTCTTTTACTGCTTGGCCCCGTTTAATGGCTGCTTGCAGCTATATTAGCAATTGTTTCTGTTCCGGTTCTTTTTTATTCTTCTTCCGACTGGGCGTCTATGGCAGCCCATAGAACCGTTTGCGGGAAAGTTGTTTTGATTTGACATTCTGATAGAGGACAGTCCCAACATCAAATGCACCAATTTTGGTGTCTCTAACTCATTCCCTCTAGCGCCACCACCTGTCCAAAGTTTCACTTTTATTATGCTAATAACTTTTGAACCGTAAGGCCTATCAACAAAATTCTTTTTTCCTCTGATTCCTGAGCTCATGACGATTCGATTGCACCCTATGACGTCATTTTCCGTCATGCAAATATTTCCGCCATTTTGAATTTTCAGAAAAACCTACTTTTTCGAACTCCTCCTAGGCCGATGCTCCGATTTTCACCAAAATTGCACCAGATCATCTTTAGGCAGTGTGGACAAAAAGTTATGGAATTCAAGTATATTCGCTTAACAGTTTTTGAATACCGTGCAAAATAATTTTACGTAGCGCTTGCGAAAACAAACTTAAGGCTGTATCTTCGCAACGCTTAATCGTATTCAGACCAAACTTGGTACATATCATCACAAGCATGACCTGAGGCTACATGCTGCGTTTCGGCGCAGCGCCACCTACTGGTCCGGAGATATGAAACATGGCTATTTTTGCTTATAACTTCTGAACAATTTGTCCAAAAATCATAAAAGTGGTCTCGTTAGATTCAGGGCGTCATACCGGGTCGTCTGATATAAAATTTTACCAGATCAGCCATTTTGTCTGTCGGCCATTTTGAATTATGTGCTAAAATGCTGTATTTTCTGAACGCATGAACGAATTGTTACGAAACTCAGTATGGGTCATCAGTACGATGCCCGGAAGGAGCGTGAGAAGTTTCGAAACAGCGCCCCCTAGTGGTCAAAAGTTATAACAAAATTTCCAAAAAGGCTAATAACTTTTGAATACATCTCCCTGTTGAAATGCCACTGGTCTTAATAGATTCCTTGGGTCAAGCTGAGAACATAGATACCTGATTTTCCTAATTTGGCCGAACTTCCTGTCCGCCATCTTGATTTTCAGTCAAAACCTACTTTTTCGAACTCCTCCTAGACCGTTTGTCCGATTTTCACCAAAATCGAATCGTATCATCTCCAGACTGTGCCGACTAAAAGTTATGGATTTCGTGTCGATAGACAAAACCGTTTTCGTGTAGCGCAGCAGCAAATTTGATGTAGGATGCCAAAAGGACTATTCAGTCTTTAACTCTGCAATGCCTTGACATTTTGACACCAAACTTTGTATGTGTCATTGTCACCTCACTCTGACCACATCACATCAATTTCGTAAGTGCGCCACCTATTTGTCGAAAGTGATAAACCATTAAATTATCTTAAAAGTTAGTGTATATATGATTTTTCAGCCATTTATCCAAAGTTCTCTTAAAATGTCTTTAATTGCTCATTGCTGCAGTTGGTCTGCCACTCCCACCCATGATGGCATCTGTTGCCGCTTCTTGCGCTTGGCCCCGGTAATGGCTGCTTGCAGCTATATTTAGGGGCCAAGCACCGAAGGTGCGGGCACCTATTGTATCTGTTCCCGTTCTTATTATTATTATTCTTTTTCTTCCGACTGGGCGTCTATGGCAGCCCATAGAACCGATTGCGGGAAAGTTGTTTTGGTTTGACATTCTGATAGAGGACAGTCCCAACATTAAATACACCAATTTTGGTGTCTCTAAGTCATTCCCTCTAGCGCCACCACCTGTCCAAATTTTCACTTTTATTATGCTAATAACTTTTGAACCGTAAGGCCTATCATCAAAATTCTTTTTTCCCCTTGTTCCTGAGCTCATGCCGATTCGATTGCACCCTATGACGTCATTTTCCGTCATAATAATTTGGCCGCCATCTTGAATTTTCAGAAAAAGCTACTTTTTCGAACTCCTCCTAGGCCGATGCTCCGATTTTCACCAAAATTGCACCAGATCATCTTCAGACAGTGGGGACAAAAAGTTATGGAATTCAAGTTGATTCGCTTAAAAGTTTTTGAATGACGTGCAAAATAATTTTACGTAGAGCTTGCGAAAACAAACTTAAGGCTGTATCTCCGCAACGCTTTATCGTATTCAGACCAAACTTGGTACAAGTCATCACAAGCATGACCTGAGGCAACATGCAGCGTTTCGGCGCAGCGCCACCTACTGGTCCGGAGATATGAAAAATGGTTATTTTTGCTCATAACTCCTGAACGGTTTGTTCAAAAATCATAAAAGTGGCCTCGTTAGATTCAGGGCGTCATACCGAGTCGACTGATATCCAATTTTCCCAGATCGGCCATTTTGTCTGTCGGCCATTTTGAATTATGTGCTAAAATGCTGTATTTTCTGAACGCATGAACGAATTGTTACGAAACTCGGTATGGGTCATCAGTACGATGCCCTGAAAGAGCCTGAGAAGTTTCGAAACAGCGCCACCTAGTGGTGAACTTTTTTTTTCAAATGCTTATAACTTTGGGTGTGGTCGACTTATTTTCACGAGAGTCATCTTTTTGAGCTCCTGAATCGTTGCCGAGTCCAACGATACCAAACATGCTGGGTTTCGTCTTACGGTTTGTGTAGCGTTGCGATTTAGCGCGAAAAAAACATTTGGCTATATCTTCGAAACCGCTTGTCCGATCGAGACGAAACCACCGCCAGAAGTTTGGAAACATAGGTCGATAGGCTATACGCTAATGCCCAAATGCGAAAATATTGATAGTAAGGGGTAGTAAAATTCAAACAAAGTCACGTGTCAGTCATTTTTTACGTGTTTTTTCATATAAGTGTCTATAACTCTGAAGTGAATTGAGATATTTTCACCAAAATTGACACACATACGTATGGGCTCACTCTGAGGACACATAAAAAAAATTGTGGGACTGAGCCTCTTGGTGGCGCTATAATAGAACAAAACATGAAATTCCCATTGACTTCAATAGAGTTTTGTGAAATAAAATGCTATACTAAACAAATGCATTGATGTAATATTAAGAAACTCAGAATGTGCCAACAACACCATCCCCTGAAGGTACTAAAAATATTTCGAAACAGCGCCACCTTGTGGTCAAAAGTTATAATAAAATTTCCAAAAAGGCTAATAACTTTTGAATAAATCTGCCTGTTGAAATGCCACTGTTCTTAATAGATTCCTTGGGTCAAGCTGAGAACATAGATACCAGGTTTTCCTTATTTGGCCGAACTTCCTGTCCGCCATCTTGATTTTCAGTCAAAACCTACTTTTTCGAACTCCTCCTAGACCGTTTTTCCGATTTTCACCAAAATCGAATCGTATCATCTTCAGACCGTCCCGACCAAAAGTTATGGATTTCGTGTCGATAGACAAAACCGTTTTCGTATACCGCAGCAGCAAAGTTGAGGCATGCTGCCAAAATGACTATTAAGGCTTTATATCTGCAATGTCTCGACATATTGACAACTAACTTTGTATGTGTCATTGTCACTTCACTCTGACCACATCACATCGAGTTCATAACTGCGCCACCTATTGGTCGAAAGTGATAAACCATTAAATCATCTCATAAGTTACTGTATGCATGATTTTTCGACCATTTGCCGAAATTCCTCTTAAAATGTCTTTAAATTGCTCATTTTTTCAGTTGGTCTGACACTTTCAGCCATGTTGGCATGTCTTATCGTCTTCTACTGCTTGGCCCCGTTTAATGGCTGCTTGCAGCTATATTATCAATTGTTTCTGTTCCGGTTCTTTTTTATTCTTCTTCCGACTGGGCGTCTATGGCAGCCCATAGAACCGATTGCGGGAAAGTTGTTTTGGTTTGACATTCTAATAGAGGACAGTCCCAACATTAAATACACCAATTTTGGTGTCTCTAACTCATTCCCTCTAGCGCCACCACCTGTCCAAAGTTTTACTTTTATTATGCTAATAACTTTTGAACCGTAAGGCCTATCAACAAAATTCTTTTTTCCTCTGATTCCTGAGCTCATAACGATTCGATTGCACCCTATGACGTCATTTTCCGTCATGCAAATTTTTCCGCCATTTTGAATTTTCAGAAAAACCTACTTTTTCGAACTCCTCCTAGGCCAATGCTCCGATTTTCACCAAAATTGCACCAGATCATCTTCAGGCAGTGGGGACAAAAAGTTATGGAATTCAAGTTGATTCGCTTAACAGTTTTTGAATAACGTGCAAAATAATTTTACGTAGCGCTTGCGAAAACAAACTTAAGGCTGTATCTCCGCAACGCTTTATCGTATTCAGACCAAACTTGGTACAAGTCATCACAAGCATGACCTGAGTCAACATGCAGCGTTTCGGCGCAGCGCCACCTACTGGTCCGGAGATATGAAAAATGGTTATTTTTGCTCATAACTCCTGAACGGTTTGTCCAAAAATCATAAAAGTGGCATCGTTAGATTCAGGGCGTCATACCGAGTCGACTGATATCCAATTTCCCCAGATCGGCCATTTTGTCTGTCGGCCATTTTGAATTATGTGCTAAAATGCTGTATTTTCTGAACGCATGAACGAATTGTTACGAAACTCGGTATGGGTCATCAGTACGATGCCCTGAAGGAGCTTGAGAAGTTTCGAAACAGCACCACCTAGTGGTCAAAAAGTTATAAAGAAATTTCCAAAAAGGCTAATAACTTTTGAATAAATCTGCCTGTTGAAATGCCACTGGTCTTAATAGATTCCTTGGGTCAAGCTGAGAACATAGATACCAGGTTTTCCTTATTTGGCCGAACTTCCTGTCCGCCATCTTGATTTTCAGTCAAAACCTACTTTTTTGAACTCCTCCTAGACCGTTTGTCCGATTTTCACCAAAATCGAATCGTATCATCTCCAGACCGTGCCGACTAAAAGTTATGGATTTCGTGTCGATTGACGAAACCGTTTTCGTATAGTGCAGCAGCAAAGTTGAGGCATGCTGCCAAAATGACTATTAAGTCTTTATCTCTGCAATGCCTTGACATTTTGACACCAAACTTTGTATGTGTCATTGTCACCTCACTCTGACCACATCACATCAATTTGGTAACTGCGCCACCTATTTGTCAAAAGTGATAAACCATTAAATCATCTTAAAAGTTACTGTATATGTGATTTTTTTTAGCCATTTATCCAAGTTCTCTTAAAATGTCTTTAATTGCTCCTTGCTGCAGTTGGTCTGCCACTCCCACCCATGATGGCATCTGTTGCCGCTTCTTGCGCTTGGCCCCGGTAATGGCTGCTTGCAGCTATATTTATTATTCTGCTTCTTCTTCTTCCGACTGGGCGTCTATGGCAGCCCATAGAACCGTTTGCGGGAAAGTTATGAAATTTGGTACACTGATAGAGGACAGTCTGAAAAGTCACCAGAGCAAATTTGGAGTCTCCAACTCAATCCCTCTAGCGCCACCAACTGTCCAAAGATTTACTCATGTTTATGCTTATAACTTTTGAACCATAATGGCTAGAATCACAAATCCTTTGTCCTCTTATTCCTTGGCTCATGCCGATTCGATTGCACCCTATGACGTCATTTTCCGTCACGACAATTTGTCCGCCATTTGTAATTATCCGAAAAAGCTACTTTTTCGAACTCCTCCTAGGCCGTTGTTCCGATTCTCACCAAAATTGAACCAGATCATCTCCAGACCGTGCTGACAAAAAGTTATGGAATTCATAAAAACGCTGCAAGTTGTTCTCGAATACCACGCAAATTAATTTTAAGTAGCGCTTGCGAAAACAGACACAAGGCTGTATCTCCGCAACGCTTTATCGTATTCAAACCAAACTTGGTACATGTCATTACAAGCATGACCTGAAGCTACATGCTGCGTTTTGGCGCAGCGCCACCTACTGGTCCAGAGATACGAAAAATTGCTATTTTTGCTCATAACTACTGAACAGTTTGTCCAAAAATAATAAAATTGGTCTCGTTAGATTCAGGGCGTCATGCCGAGTCGACTGATATCCAATTTTTCCATATCGGCCATTTTGTCTGTCGGCCATTTTGAATTATGTGCTAAAATGCTGTATTTTCTGAACGCATGAACGAATTGTTACGAAACTCGGTATGGGTCATCAGTACGATGCCCTGAAAGAGCCTGAGAAGTTTCAAAACAGCGCCACCTAGTGGTGAACTTTTTTTTTCAAATGCTTATAACTTTGGGTGTGGTCGACTTATTTTCACGAGAGTCATCTTTTTGAGCTCCTGAATCGTTGCCGAGTCCAAGATACCAAACATGCTGGGTTTCGTCTTACGGTTTGTGTAGCGTTGCGATTTAGCGCGAAAAAAACATTTGGCTATATCTTCAAAACCGCTTGTCCGATCGAGACGAAACCACCGCCAGAAGTTTGAAAACATAGGTCGATAGGCTATACGCTAATGCCCAAATGCGAAAATATTGATAGTAAGGGGTCGTAAAATTCAAACAAAGTCATGTGTCAGTCATTTTTTACGTGTTTTTTCATATAAATGTCTATAACTCTGAAGTGAATTGAGATATTTTCACCAAAATTGACACACATACGTATGGGCTCACTCTGAGGACACATAAAAAAAATTGTGGGACTGAGCCTCTTGGTGGCGCTATAATAGAACAAAACATGAAATTCCCATTGACTTCAATAGAGTTTTGTGAAATAAAATGCTATACTAAACAAATGCATTGATGTAATATTAAGAAACTCAGAATGTGCCAACAACACCATCCCCTGAAGGTACTAAAAATATTTCGAAACAGCGCCACCTTGTGGTCAAAAGTTATAACAAAATTTCCAAAAAGGCTAATAACTTTTGAATAAATCTGCCTGTTGAAATGCCACTGGTCTTATTAGATTCCTTGGGTCAAGCTGAGAACATAGATACCAGGTTTTCCTTATTTGGCCGAACTTCCTGTCCGCCATCTTGATTTTCAGTCAAAACCTACTTTTTCAAACTCCTCCTAGACCGTTTGTCCGATTTTCACCAAAATCGAATCGTATCATCTCCAGACCGTGCCGACTAAAAGTTATAGATTTCGTGTCGATAGATGAAACCGTTTACGTATAGCACAGCAGCAAAGTTGAGGCATGATGCTAAAAGCACTATTTGGGCTTTATCTCTGCAATGCCTTGACATATTGACACCAACTTTTATATGTGTCATTGTCACTTCCCTCTGACCACATCACTTCAGTTTTGTAACTGCGCCACCTATTGGTCGAAAGTGATAAACCATTAAATTATCTTAAAAGTTGCTGTATCTATGATTTTTTAGCCATTTATCCAAAGTTCTCCTAAAATGTCTTTAATTGCTCATTGCTGCAGTTGGTCTGCCACTCCCACCCATGATGGCAGCTGTTGCCGCTTCTTGCGCTTGGCCCCGGTTATTGCTGCTTGCAGCTATATTTATTATTCTGCTTCTTCTTCCGACTGGGCGTCTATGGCAGCCCATAGAACCGTTTGCGGGAAAGTTGTTTTGGTTTGACATTCTGATAGAGGACAGTCCCAACATTAAGTACACCAATTTTGGTGTCTCTAAGTCATTCCCTCTAGCGCCACCACCTGTCCAAAGTTTCACTTTTATTATGCTAATAACTTTTGAACCGTAAGGCCTATCATCAAAATTCTTTTTTCCCCTTGTTCCTGAGCTCATGCCGATTCGATTGCACCCTATGACGTCATTTTACGTCATAATAATTTGGCCGCCATCTTGAATTTTCAGAAAAACCTACTTTTTCGAACTCCTCCTAGGCCGATGCTCCGATTTTCACCAAAATTGCACCAGATCATCTTCAGACAGTGGGGACAAAAAGTTATGGAATTCAAGTTGATTCGCTTAAAAGTTTTTGAATAACGTGCAAAATAATTTTACGTAGCGCTTGCGAAAACAAACTTAAGGCTGTATCTCCGCAACGCTTTATCGTATTCAGACCAAACTTGGTACAAGTCATCACAAGCATGACCTGAGGCAACATGCAGCGTTTCTGCGCAGCGCCACCTACTGGTCCGGAGATATGAAAAATGGCTATTTTTGCTCATAACTCCTGAACGGTTTGTCCAAAAATCATAAAAGTGGCCTCGTTAGATTCAGGGCGTCATGCCGAGTCGACTGATATCCAATTATCCCATATCGGCCATTTTGTCTGTCGGCCATTTTGAATTATGTGCTAAAATGCTGTATTTTCTGAACGCATGAACGAATTGTTACGAAACTCGGTATGGGTCATCAGTATGATGCCCTGAAGGAGCCTGAGAAGTTTCGAAACAGCGCCACCTAGTGGTGAACTTTTTTTTTCTAATGCTTATAACTTTGGGTGTGGTCGACTTATTTTCACGAGAGTCATCTTTTTGAGCTCCTGAATCGTTGCCCAGTCCAACGATACCAAACATGCTGGGTTTCGTCTTACGGTTTGTGTAGCGTTGCGATATAGCGCGAAAAAAACATTTGGCTATATCTTCAAAACCGCTTGTCCGATCGAGACGAAACCACCGCCAGAAGTTTGGAAACATAGGTCGATAGGCTAAACACTAATGCCCAAATGCGAAAATATTGATAGTAAGGGGTCGTAAAATTCAAACAAAGTCATGTGTCAGTCATTTTTTACGTGTTTTTTCATATAAATGTCTATAACTCTGAAGTGAATTGAGATATTTTCACCAAAATTGACACACATACGTATGGGCTCACTCTGAGGACACATAAAAAAAATTGTGGGACTGAGCCTCTTGGTGGCGCTATAATAGAACAAAACATGAAATTCCCATTGACTTCAATAGAGTTTTGTGAAATAAAATGCTATACTAAACAAATGCATTGATGTAATATTAAGAAACTCAGAATGTGCCAACAACACCATCCCCTGAAGGTACTAAAAATATTTCGAAACAGCGCCACCTTGTGGTCAAAAGTTATAATAAAATTTCCAAAAAGGCTAATAACTTTTGAATAAATCTGCCTGTTGAAATGCCACTGGTCTTAATAGATTCCTTGGGTCAAGCTGAGAACATAGATACCAGGTTTTCCTTATTTGGCCGAACTTCCTGTCCGCCATCTTGATTTTCAGTCAAAACCTACTTTTTCGAACTCCTCCTAGACCGTTTTTCCGATTTTCACCAAAATCGAATCGTATCATCTCCAGACCGTGCCGACTAAAAGTTATAGATTTCGTGTCGATAGATGAAACCGTTTTCGTATACCGCAGCAGCAAATTTGAGGCATGCTGCCAAAATGACTATTAAGTGTTTAACATTGCAATGCCTTGACATTTTGACACCAAACTTTGTATGTGTCATTGTCACCTCACCCTGACCACATCACATCAATTTGCTAACTGCGCCACCTATTGGTCGAAAGTGATACTCCATTAAATCATATTTTTATTTAGAGTTTCTATGATTTTTCAGCCATTTCGCCTACAATTGTCTTTAAATGTCTTTAATTGCTCATTGTTGCAGTTGGTCTGACACTTTCAGCAATGTTGGCATGTCTTGTCGTCTTATGCTGCTTGGCCCCGATAATGGCTGCTTGCAGCTATATTTATTATTAGGGGCCAAGCACCAAAGGTGCGGAGGCACCTATTGTATCTGTTCCGGTTCTTATTATTATTATTAGGGGCCAAGCACCGAAGGTGCGGTGGCACCTATTGTATCTGTTCCGGTTCTTATTATTCTTCCGTTTCTTCTTCCGACTGGGCGTCTATGGCAGCCCATAGAACCGTTTGCGGGAAAGTTATGAAATTTGGTACACTGATAGAGGACAGTCTAAAAAGTCACCAGAGCAAATTTGGAGTCTCCAACTCAATCCCTCTAGCGCCACCAACTGTCCAAAGATTTACTCATGTTTATGCTTATAACTTTTGAACCATAATGGCTAGAATCACAAATCCTTTGTCCTCTTATTCCTTGGCTCATGCCGATTCGATTGCACCCTATGACGTCATTTTCCGTCACAACAATTTGTCCGCCATTTGTAATTATCCGAAAAAGCTACTTTTTCGAACTCCTCCTAGGCCGTTGTTCCGATTCTCACCAAAATTGAACCAGATCATCTCCAGACCGTGCTGACAAAAAGTTATGGAATTCATAAAAACGCTGCAAGTCGTTCTCGAATACCACGCAAATAAATTTTACGTAGAGCTTGCGAAAACAGACATAAGGCTGTATCTCCGCAACGCTTTATCGTATTCAAACCAAACTTGGTACATGTCATTACAAGCATGACCTGAGGCTACATGCTGCGTTTCGGCGCAGCGCCACCTACTGGTCCAGAGATACGAAAAATTGCTATTTTTGCTCATAACTACTGAACAGTTTGTCCAAAAATAATAAAATTGGTCTCGTTAGATTCAGGGCGTCATGCCGAGTCGACTGATATCCAATTTTTCCATATCGGCCATTTTGTCTGTCGGCCATTTTGAATTATGTGCTAAAATGCTGTATTTTCTGAACGCATGAACGAATTGTTACGAAACTCGGTATGGGTCATCAGTACGATGCCCTGAAAGAGCCTGAGAATTTTCGAAACAGCGCCACCTAGTGGTGAATTTTTTTTTTCAAATGCTTATAACTTTGGGTGTGGTTGACTTATTTTCACGAGAGTCATCTTTTTGAGTTCCTGAATCGTTGCCGAGTCCAACGATGCCAAACACGCTGGGTTTCGTCTTACGGTTTGTGTAGCGTTGCGATTTAGCGCGAAAAAAACATTTGGCTATATCTTCGAAACCGCTTGTCCGATCGAGACGAAACCACCGTCAGAAGTTTGGAAACATAGGTCGATAGGCTATATGCTAATGCCCAAATGCGAAAATATTGATAGTAAGGGGTAGTAAAATCCAATCAAAGTCACGTGTCAGTCATTTTTTATGTGTTTATACACATAAATGTATATAACTCCAAAACTAAATGAGATATTTTCACCAAATTTTACACACACTTGTATGGGCTCACTATGAGGTCACATAAAAAAAATGGTGGGATTGAGCCTATTGGTGGCGCTATAATAGAACGTAACATGCTATTCTTAACGAATGCATTGGTGCAACATTACAAAACTCAGCATGTGCCATCAGCACCATGCCCTGAAGGTACTCAACACATTTCGAGACAGCGCCACCTTTTGGTCAAAAGTTATAACATAATTTCTAAAAACTTTTGAATAAATCTGCGTATTTTAATGCCACTGGTCTTAAGGTTTGTCATTGTCACCAGACTCTGACCACATCACATCGTTTTTGTAACTACGCCACCTATTGGTCAAAAGTGATAATCCATTAAATCACATTTTTAGTTAATTAGTGTGATTTTTAAGCCATTTTGCCTAAATTAATCTTTAAATGTCTTAAATTGCTCCTTGCTGCAGTTGGTCTGACACATGTTGGCATGTCTTGTCGTCTTCTTTGCGCTTGGCCCCGGTTATTGCTGCTTGCAGCTATATTTAGGGGCCAAGCACCGAAGGTGCGGTGGCACCTATTGTATCTGTTCCGGTTCTTATTATTCTTCCGTTTCTTCCGACTGGGCGTCTATGGCAGCCCATAGAACCGTTTGCGGGAAAGTTATGAAATTTGGTACACTGATAGAGGACAGTCTGAAAAGTCACCAGAGCAAATTTGGAGTCTCCAACTCAATCCCTCTAGCGCCACCAACTGTCCAAAGATTTACTCATGTTTATGCTTATAACTTTTGAACCATAATGGCTAGAATCACAAATCCTTTGTCCTCTTATTCCTTGGCTCATGCCGATTCGATTGCACCCTATGACGTTATTTTCCGTCACGACAATTTGTCCGCCATTTGTAATTATCCGAAAAAGCTACTTTTTCGAACTCCTCCTAGGCCGTTGTTCCGATTCTCACCAAAATTGAACCAGATCATCTCCAGACCGTGCTGACAAAAAGTTATGGAATTCATAAAAACGCTGCAAGTTGTTCTCGAATACCACGCAAATTAATTTTAAGTAGCGCTTGCGAAAACAGACATAAGGCTGTATCTCCGCAACGCTTTATCGTATTCAAACCAAACTTGGTACATGTCATTACAAGCATGACCTGAGGCTACATGCTGCGTTTCGGCGCAGCGCCACCTACTGGTCCAGAGATACGAAAAATGGCTATTTTTGCTCATAACTACTGAACAGTTTGTCCAAAAATAATAAAGTTGGTCTTGTTAGATTCAGGGCGTCATGCCGAGTCGACAGATATCCAATTTTCCCAGATCGGCCATTTTGGCTGTCGGCCATTTTGAATTATGTGCTAAAATGCTGTATTTTATGAACGCATGAACGAATTGTTACGAAACTCGGTATGGGTCATCAGTACGATACCCTGAAGGAGCCTGAGAAGTTTCGAAACAGCGCCACCTAGTGGCAAAATTGATTTTTCAAATGCTTATAACTCTGGTTGTGTTTGACGTATTTTCACGGGAGTCATCTCGTTGGGATCCTGAATCCTTGCCGAGTCCACAGATACCAAATATGCTTAGGTTTTGTTTACGGTTTGTGTAGCGTTGTGATTTAGCGCTTAAAAAACATTTGCCGATATCTTCGAAACCGCTTGTCCGATCGAGACGAAACCACCGCCAGAAGTTTGGAAACATAGGTCGATAGGCAATACGCTAATGCCCAAATGCGAAAATATTGATAGTAAGGGGTAGTAAAATCCAATCAAAGTCACGTGTCAGTCATTTTTTATGTGTTTATTCACATAAATGTATATAACTCCAAAACTAAATGAGATATTTTCACCAAATTTTACACACACATGTATGGGCTCACTTTGAGGTCACATAAAAAAAATGGTGGGATTGAGCCTCTTGGTGGCGCTATAATAGAACGTAACATGCTATTCTTAACGAATGCATTGGTGTAACATTACAAAACTCAGCATGTGCCATCAGCACCATGCCCTGAAGGTACTCAAAACATTTCGAGACAGAGCCACCTTTTGGTCAAAAGTTATAACATAATTTCTAAAAACTTTTGAATAAATCTGCGTATTTTAATGCCACTGGTCTTAAGGTTTGTCATTGTCACCAGACTCTGACCACATCACATCGTTTTTGTAACTACGCCACCTATTGGTCAAAAGTGATAATCCATTAAATCACATTTTTTGTTAATTAGTGTGATTTTTAAGCCATTTTGCCTAAATTAATCTTTAAATGTCTTAAATTGCTCCTTGCTGCAGTTGGTCTGACACATGTTGACATGTCTTGTCGTCTTCTTTGCGCTTGGCCCCGGTTATTGCTGCTTGCAGCTATATTTAGGGGCCAAGCACCGAAGGTGCGGGCACCTATTGTATCTGTTCCCGTTCTTATTATTAGGGCCAAGCACCGAAGGTGCGGGCACCTATTGTATCTGTTCCCGTTCTTATTATTATTATTCTTTTTCTTCCGACTGGGCGTCTATGGCAGCCCATAGAACCGATTGCGGGAAAGTTGTTTTGGTTTGACATTCTGATAGAGGACAGTCCCAACATTAAATACACCAATTTTGGTGTCTCTAAGTCATTCCCTCTAGCGCCACCACCTGTCCAAATTTTCACTTTTATTATGCTAATAACTTTTGAACCGTAAGGCCTATCATCAAAATTCTTTTTTCCCCTTGTTCCTGAGCTCATGCCGATTCGATTGCACCCTATGACGTCATTTTCCGTCATAATAATTTGGCCGCCATCTTGAATTTTCAGAAAAAGCTACTTTTTCGAACTCCTCCTAGGCCGATGCTCCGATTTTCACCAAAATTGCACCAGATCATCTTCAGACAGTGGGGACAAAAAGTTATGGAATTCAAGTTGATTCGCTTAAAAGTTTTTGAATGACGTGCAAAATAATTTTACGTAGAGCTTGCGAAAACAAACTTAAGGCTGTATCTCCGCAACGCTTTATCGTATTCAGACCAAACTTGGTACAAGTCATCACAAGCATGACCTGAGGCAACATGCAGCGTTTCGGCGCAGCGCCACCTACTGGTCCGGAGATATGAAAAATGGTTATTTTTGCTCATAACTCCTGAACGGTTTGTTCAAAAATCATAAAAGTGGCCTCGTTAGATTCAGGGCGTCATACCGAGTCGACTGATATCCAATTTTCCCAGATCGGCCATTTTGTCTGTCGGCCATTTTGAATTATGTGCTAAAATGCTGTATTTTCTGAACGCATGAACGAATTGTTACGAAACTCGGTATGGGTCATCAGTACGATGCCCTGAAAGAGCCTGAGAAGTTTCGAAACAGCGCCACCTAGTGGTGAACTTTTTTTTTCAAATGCTTATAACTTTGGGTGTGGTCGACTTATTTTCACGAGAGTCATCTTTTTGAGCTCCTGAATCGTTGCCGAGTCCAACGATACCAAACATGCTGGGTTTCGTCTTACGGTTTGTGTAGCGTTGCGATTTAGCGCGAAAAAAACATTTGGCTATATCTTCGAAACCGCTTGTCCGATCGAGACGAAACCACCGCCAGAAGTTTGGAAACATAGGTCGATAGGCTATACGCTAATGCCCAAATGCGAAAATATTGATAGTAAGGGGTAGTAAAATTCAAACAAAGTCACGTGTCAGTCATTTTTTACGTGTTTTTTCATATAAGTGTCTATAACTCTGAAGTGAATTGAGATATTTTCACCAAAATTGACACACATACGTATGGGCTCACTCTGAGGACACATAAAAAAAATTGTGGGACTGAGCCTCTTGGTGGCGCTATAATAGAACAAAACATGAAATTCCCATTGACTTCAATAGAGTTTTGTGAAATAAAATGCTATACTAAACAAATGCATTGATGTAATATTAAGAAACTCAGAATGTGCCAACAACACCATCCCCTGAAGGTACTAAAAATATTTCGAAACAGCGCCACCTTGTGGTCAAAAGTTATAATAAAATTTCCAAAAAGGCTAATAACTTTTGAATAAATCTGCCTGTTGAAATGCCACTGGTCTTAATAGATTCCTTGGGTCAAGCTGAGAACATAGATACCAGGTTTTCCTTATTTGGCCGAACTTCCTGTCCGCCATCTTGATTTTCAGTCAAAACCTACTTTTTCGAACTCCTCCTAGACCGTTTTTCCGATTTTCACCAAAATCGAATCGTATCATCTTCAGACCGTCCCGACCAAAAGTTATGGATTTCGTGTCGATAGACAAAACCGTTTTCGTATACCGCAGCAGCAAAGTTGAGGCATGCTGCCAAAATGACTATTAAGGCTTTATATCTGCAATGTCTCGACATATTGACAACTAACTTTGTATGTGTCATTGTCACTTCACTCTGACCACATCACATCGAGTTCATAACTGCGCCACCTATTGGTCGAAAGTGATAAACCATTAAATCATCTCATAAGTTACTGTATGCATGATTTTTCGACCATTTGCCGAAATTCCTCTTAAAATGTCTTTAAATTGCTCATTTTTTCAGTTGGTCTGACACTTTCAGCCATGTTGGCATGTCTTATCGTCTTCTACTGCTTGGCCCCGTTTAATGGCTGCTTGCAGCTATATTTATTATTCTTTTTCTTCCGACTGGGCGTCTATGGCAGCCCATAGAACCGATTGCGGGAAAGTTGTTTTGGTTTGACATTCTGATAGAGGACAGTCCCAACATTAAATACACCAATTTTGGTGTCTCTAAGTCATTCCCTCTAGCGCCACCACCTGTCCAAATTTTCACTTTTATTATGCTAATAACTTTTGAACCGTAAGGCCTATCATCAAAATTCTTTTTTCCCCTTGTTCCTGAGCTCATGCCGATTCGATTGCACCCTATGACGTCATTTTCCGTCATAATAATTTGGCCGCCATCTTGAATTTTCAGAAAAAGCTACTTTTTCGAACTCCTCCTAGGCCGATGCTCCGATTTTCACCAAAATTGCACCAGATCATCTTCAGACAGTGGGGACAAAAAGTTATGGAATTCAAGTTGATTCGCTTAAAAGTTTTTGAATGACGTGCAAAATAATTTTACGTAGAGCTTGCGAAAACAAACTTAAGGCTGTATCTCCGCAACGCTTTATCGTATTCAGACCAAACTTGGTACAAGTCATCACAAGCATGACCTGAGGCAACATGCAGCGTTTCGGCGCAGCGCCACCTACTGGTCCGGAGATATGAAAAATGGTTATTTTTGCTCATAACTCCTGAACGGTTTGTTCAAAAATCATAAAAGTGGCCTCGTTAGATTCAGGGCGTCATACCGAGTCGACTGATATCCAATTTTCCCAGATCGGCCATTTTGTCTGTCGGCCATTTTGAATTATGTGCTAAAATGCTGTATTTTCTGAACGCATGAACGAATTGTTACGAAACTCGGTATGGGTCATCAGTACGATGCCCTGAAAGAGCCTGAGAAGTTTCGAAACAGCGCCACCTAGTGGTGAACTTTTTTTTTCAAATGCTTATAACTTTGGGTGTGGTCGACTTATTTTCACGAGAGTCATCTTTTTGAGCTCCTGAATCGTTGCCGAGTCCAACGATACCAAACATGCTGGGTTTCGTCTTACGGTTTGTGTAGCGTTGCGATTTAGCGCGAAAAAAACATTTGGCTATATCTTCGAAACCGCTTGTCCGATCGAGACGAAACCACCGCCAGAAGTTTGGAAACATAGGTCGATAGGCTAAACGCTAATGCCCAAATGCGAAAATATTGATAGTAAGGGGTAGTAAAATTCAAACAAAGTCACGTGTCAGTCATTTTTTACGTGTTTTTTCATATAAGTGTCTATAACTCTGAAGTGAATTGAGATATTTTCACCAAAATTGACACACATACGTATGGGCTCACTCTGAGGACACATAAAAAAAAATTGTGGGACTGAGCCTCTTGGTGGCGCTATAATAGAACAAAACATGAAATTCCCATTGACTTCAATAGAGTTTTGTGAAATAAAATGCTATACTAAACAAATGCATTGATGTAATATTAAGAAACTCAGAATGTGCCAACAACACCATCCCCTGAAGGTACTAAAAATATTTCGAAACAGCGCCACCTTGTGGTCAAAAGTTATAATAAAATTTCCAAAAAGGCTAATAACTTTTGAATAAATCTGCCTGTTGAAATGCCACTGGTCTTAATAGATTCCTTGGGTCAAGCTGAGAACATAGATACCAGGTTTTCCTTATTTGGCCGAACTTCCTGTCCGCCATCTTGATTTTCAGTCAAAACCTACTTTTTCGAACTCCTCCTAGACCGTTTTTCCGATTTTCACCAAAATCGAATCGTATCATCTTCAGACCGTCCCGACCAAAAGTTATGGATTTCGTGTCGATAGACAAAACCGTTTTCGTATACCGCAGCAGCAAAGTTGAGGCATGCTGCCAAAATGACTATTAAGGCTTTATATCTGCAATGTCTCGACATATTGACAACTAACTTTGTATGTGTCATTGTCACTTCACTCTGACCACATCACATCGAGTTCATAACTGCGCCACCTATTGGTCGAAAGTGATAAACCATTAAATCATCTCATAAGTTACTGTATGCATGATTTTTCGACCATTTGCCGAAATTCCTCTTAAAATGTCTTTAAATTGCTCATTTTTTCAGTTGGTCTGACACTTTCAGCCATGTTGGCATGTCTTATCGTCTTCTACTGCTTGGCCCCGTTTAATGGCTGCTTGCAGCTATTTAGGGGCCAAGCACCGAAGGTGCGGAGGCACCTATTGTATCTGTTCCGGTTCTTATTATTATTAGGGGCCAAGCACCGAAGGTGCGGTGGCACCTATTGTATCTGTTCCGGTTCTTATTAGGGGCCAAGCACCGAAGGTGCGGTGGCACCTATTGTATCTGTTCCGGTTCTTATTATTCTTCCGTTTCTTCCGACTGGGCGTCTATGGCAGCCCATAGAACCGTTTGCGGGAAAGTTATGAAATTTGGTACACTGATAGAGGACAGTCTGAAAAGTCACCAGAGCAAATTTGGAGTCTCCAACTCAATCCCTCTAGCGCCACCAACTGTCCAAAGATTTACTCATGTTTATGCTTATAACTTTTGAACCATAATGGCTAGAATCACAAATCCTTTGTCCTCTTATTCCTTGGCTCATGCCGATTCGATTGCACCCTATGACGTCATTTTCCGTCACGACAATTTGTCCGCCATTTGTAATTATCCGAAAAAGCTACTTTTTCGAACTCCTCCTAGGCCGTTGTTCCGATTCTCACCAAAATTGAACCAGATCATCTCCAGACCGTGCTGACAAAAAGTTATGGAATTCATAAAAACGCTGCAAGTTGTTCTCGAATACCACGCAAATTAATTTTAAGTAGCGCTTGCGAAAACAGACATAAGGCTGTATCTCCGCAACGCTTTATCGTATTCAAACCAAACTTGGTACATGTCATTACAAGCATGACCTGAGGCTACATGCTGCGTTTCGGCGCAGCGCCACCTACTGGTCCAGAGATACGAAAAATTGCTATTTTTGCTCATAACTACTGAACAGTTTGTCCAAAAATAATAAAGTTGGTCTTGTTAGATTCAGGGCGTCATGCCGAGTCGACAGATATCCAATTTTCCCAGATCGGCCATTTTGGCTGTCGGCCATTTTGAATTATGTGCTAAAATGCTGTATTTTATGAACGCATGAACGAATTGTTACGAAACTCGGTATGGGTCATCAGTACGATACCCTGAAGGATCCTGAGAAGTTTCGAAACAGCGCCACCTAGTGGAAAAATTGATTTTTCAAATGCTGATAACTCTGGTTGTTTTCGACGTATTTTCACGGGAGTCATCTCGTTGGGATCCTGAATCCTTGCCGAGTCCACAGATACCAAATATGCTTAGGTTTTGTTTACAGTTTGTGTAGCGTTGTGATTTAGCGCTTAAAAAACATTTGCCGATATCTTCGAAACCGCTTGTCCGATCGAGACGAAACCACCGCCAGAAGTTTGGAAACATAGGTCGATAGGCTATACGCTAATGCCCAAATGCGAAAATATTGATAGTAAGGGGTAGTAAAATCCAATCAAAGTCACGTGTCAGTCATTTTTTATGTGTTTATTCACATAAATGTATATAACTCCAAAACTAAATGAGATATTTTCACCAAATTTTACACACACATGTATGGGCTCACTTTGAGGTCACATAAAAAAAATGGTGGGATTGAGCCTCTTGGTGGCGCTATAATAGAACGTAACATGCTATTCTTAACGAATGCATTGGTGTAACATTACAAAACTCAGCATGTGCCATCAGCACCATGCCCTGAAGGTACTCAAAACATTTCGAGACAGCGCCACCTTTTGGTCAAAAGTTATAACATAATTTCTAAAAACTTTTGAATAAATCTGCGTATTTTAATGCCACTGGTCTTAAGGTTTGTCATTGTCACCAGACTCTGACCACATCACATCGTTTTTGTAACTACGCCACCTATTGGTCAAAAGTGATAATCCATTAAATCACATTTTTTGTTAATTAGTGTGATTTTTAAGCCATTTTGCCTAAATTAATCTTTAAATGTCTTAAATTGCTCCTTGCTGCAGTTGGTCTGACACATGTTGACATGTCTTGTCGTCTTCTTTGCGCTTGGCCCCGGTTATTGCTGCTTGCAGCTATATTACCAATTGTTTCTGTTCCGGTTCTTTTTTATTCTTCTTCCGACTGGGCGTCTATGGCAGCCCATAGAACCGATTGCGGGAAAGTTGTTTTGGTTTGACATTCTAATAGAGGACAGTCCCAACATTAAATACACCAATTTTGGTGTTTCTAAGTCATTCCCTCTAGCGCCACCATCTGACCAAAGTTTCACTTTTATTATGCTAATAGCTTTTGAACCGTAAGGCCTATCAACAAAATTCTTTTTTCCTCTGATTCCTGAGCTCATGACGATTCGATTGCACCCTATGACGTCATTTTCCGTCATGCAAATTTGTCCGCCATTTTGAATTTTCAGAAAAACCTACTTTTTCGAACTCCTCCCAGGCCGATGCTCCGATTTTCACCAAAATTGCACCAGATCATCTCCAGGCAGTGGGGACAAAAAGTTATGGAATTCAAGTTGATTCGCTTAACAGTTTTTGATAAACGTGCAAAATAATTTTACGTTGCGCTTGCGAAAACAAACTTAAGGCTGTATCTCCGCAATGCTTAATTGTATTCAGACCAAACTTGGTACATGTCATCACAAGCATGACCTGAGGCTACATGCTGCGTTTCGGCGCAGCGCCACCTACTGGTCCGGAGATATGAAAAATGGCTATTTTTGCTCATAACCCCTGAACGGTTTGTCCAAAAATCATAAAAGTGGTCTCGTTAGATTCAGGGCGTCATGCCGAGTCGACTTATATCCAATTTTCCCATATCGGCCATTTTGTCTGTCGGCCATTTTGAATTATGTGCTAAAATGCTGTATTTTCTGAACGCATGAACGAATTGTTACGAAACTCGGTATGGGTCATCAGTATGATGCCCTGAAGGAGCCTGAGAAGTTTCGAAACAGCGGCACCTAGTGGTAAAAAGTTATAAATGTTTTTCCAAAAAGGCTAATAACTTTTGAATAAATCTGCCTGTTGAAATGCCACTGGTCTTAATAGATTCCTTGGGTCAAGCTGAGAACATAGATACCAGGTTTTCCTTATTTGGCCGAACTTCCTGTCCGCCATCTTGATTTTCAGTCAAAACCTACTTTTTTGAACTCCTCCTAGACCGTTTGTCCGATTTTCACCAAAATCGAATCGTATCATCTCCAGACCGTGCCGACTAAAAGTTATGGATTTCGTGTCGATTGACGAAACCGTTTTTGTATAGCGCAGCAGCAAAGTTGAGGCATGCTGCCAAAATGACTATTAAGTCTTTAACAATGCAATGCCTTGACATTTTGACACCAAACTTTGTATGTGTCATTGTCACCTCACTCTGACCACATCACATCAATTTGGTAACTGCGCTACCTATTTGTCGAAAGTTATAAACCATTAAATTATCTTAAAAGTTACTGTATGATTTTTTTAGCCATTTATCCAAAGTTCTCTTAAAATGTCTTTAATTGCTTCTTGCTGCAGTTGGTCGTTTTACGGCTCTGTAATCACGTGGTGTTGCACAAATCCCCATAAAATGCATATCAGTCGATAGATCTCCTCAGGCTGAACAACTTTGCCTCTATAACCATTGCTGTCAATCAAATTGTTCATTAAATATTCACAAATATGTTAAAAACCTACTTTTGCAAACTAGTCCCTGGTTTTTTGCCCGATCGGAACCAAACCAGTCTAGGACAATTCTCTAGACTCTCTAGATCAATAATTATCGAAAAAAAGTTGAAATTTGCCCTTTGGTTTACTATAACAGGGTCGTTTAGAAAATGGGCCTGTCAAAATACACTCAAAAGCCTATAAATCATAAATAAAAACTCAGAACTTCACAATAATTGATGAGCATATGTGTTATAACATGGTGAAGAAGCATGCAAAGTTTCATGGAGATCGGACCATAGATGGCGCTGTAACTGTTAAAAAGCTTAAAAACCATGTATTTCCTATGGTAAATTGCCTGTATTGGCTGTAAATGGTCTTTTCCATGTATGATCGTATAATTTTTCATATCACAATGCTCAAAATCATTGCAGTACAATTCTCTGGACTCTCTAGATCAATGATTATCAGAAACTGAGGCTATAACTTATTCATTTGGATGGCTATAATAGGGTCACTTCAATATATAGCCTTATGTGTCCCCGAAAGCCTATATCTCTTAAATGAATGCTCAGATCTTCTTAAAAACATGTCAGAACATGTGACTCTAAATGAGATAATAATAATTAATGCCTCTATAACAGTTAAACAGGTGAAAATTCTAAAAACATAATTGAATATTAAGTCAATAAGTGGTATTCTACTGCCCCCTGCTGTTTAAAATAGTAATTTTTTCATGCAATATAACTAATATTATTCTATGATTCTTATTTAGACTTTATAATATAACTATTTTAACATTTACACTCACATTTTGTAAGACTATTGACTATTGCACTAATGAATATTGTGTCACATTTTAAAAATGAGAATCCTAAAGTGAAAGTAACGTTTGTCCGCCATTTAGGCCACGCCCCCTCAGTACAAATTCATTCATAACTCGAGAACGGAAAGTCGCTGCACGCTCAAATTTTGATGGTAAGGTCCTTGGTAAGATCTTTATCTAAATCTATCGTCGCTAAATCTACCCCCCCGCGGATCGCTATTCCGTGAGACCCCGGTCTTGGAACAGCTGTATCTCCCTGAATAGACCAGCTAGATCCTTGTGGGAGAGCTTGTTGGAAAGAGCCCGTCCTCATCTAGCTTCGATTCAAGTATGGTGCGATTTGGGCCGGGCATTCCCGAGATATAAGCCCACAAAGATATGCATTTCAACAGACATTACTCCCGGTAAATAAGAGTAAAAACTCAATCACCCAGCAACACAGAAATGGTCTTGTTCAACAGGACTCCTCAAACACTATCTAAGTTCTGAGTTTCACATTTTTTCATTTTCTCATTCCCGAGATAAGTGAAAAAACAATTCATTCTATTAATTCATTTCAACTGAATATGATGTAATACCAATGTTGTCCAATAGATGGAGCAACAGCATTAGTCATTTTT
Organism: Chrosomus eos; assembly: GCA_036326025.1. Lineage (NCBI taxonomy): Eukaryota > Metazoa > Chordata > Actinopteri > Cypriniformes > Leuciscidae > Chrosomus > Chrosomus eos. Next base: position 32,783 of record JAZAVI010001362.1, read on the forward strand.
AATCATTTTTGTCAGCTTTCAGTATTGGCTAACAAACAAATGCTTAAAGCTATTTTTTATTATTATAATGGATGTATAATAATTACATCACAAAAAAATATGTGAAATGCTTATATGCATTAAAAGGTATTTTGACACTAACATTCCGTGTGTGTGTGTGTGTGTGTGTGTGTGTGTGTGTGTGTGTGTGTGTGTGTGTGTGTGTGTGTGTGTGTGTAAGCATGCACACAATTGTGTGTATCAAGTATTATTGTTTAAGCTTCTTCTTTCTCTGTGCTTTAGCGTATTCTTTTCCAGGCACATTTCAACAGAATATTTCAGAAATGGCATAATGGTGTTTTACAGTCCTCAAGGAAAGATCAGATTTTCTTAAAAATAAACAAATGACATGACTCTAAACAAGCATGCAAAATTTCATGGCCATTAGGCAATAGGTGCTTAAATGAGATAATAATAATTAATGCCTCTATAACAGTTAAACACGTGAAAATTCTAAGAACATAATTAAATATTAAGCCAATAAGTGGTATTCTACTGCCCCCTGCTGTTTAAAATAGTCATTTTGTCATGCAATATAACTAATATTATTCTATGATTCTTATTTAGACTTTATAATATAACTATTTGAACATTTACACTCACATTTTGTGAGACTATTGACTATTACACACTAATGAATATTGTGTCACAATTAAAAATGAGAATCCTAAAGTGAAAGTAACGTTTGTCCGCCATTTAAGCCACGCCCCCTCAGTACAAATTCATTCATAACTCGAGAACGGAAAGTCGCTGCGCGCTCAAATTTTGATGGTAAGGTCCTTGGTAAGATCTTTATCTAAATCTATCGTCGCGGGGCTCGGGAGCAATCCCCCCCCCCCCCCCGCAAATCGCTAATCCGTGAGACCCCGGTCTTGGAACGGCTGTAACTCCCTGAATATACCAGCTAGATCCTTGTGGGAGAGCTTGTTGGAAAGAGCATGTCCTCATCTAGCTTCGATTCAAGTATGGTGCGATTTGGCCTGGGCATTCCCGAGATATAAGCCCACAAAGATATGCATTTCAACAGACATTACTCCCAGGAAATAAGAGTAAAAACTCAATCACCCAGCAACACAGGAATGGTATTCTTCAACAGGACTCCTCAAACACGATCTAAGTTCTGAGTTTCACATTTTTCCATTTTCTCGTTCCCGAGATAGAAGTGAAAAACCAATTCATTCTATTAATTCATTTCAACTGAATAGTATGTAATACCACTGTTGTCCAATAGATGGAGCAGCAGCATTAGACATTTTTAATAATTTTTATCAGCTTTCAGTATTGGCTAACAAACAAATGCTTAAAGCTATTTTTTATTATTATAATGGATGTATAATAATTACATCACAAAAAAATATGTGAAATGCTTATATACCATTAAGAGATTTTCATGCTAACATATTCTGTGTGTGTGTGTGTGTGTGCGTGTGTGTGTGTGTAAGCATGCACACAATTGTTTGTATCAAGTATTATTGTTTAAGCTTCTCCTTTCTCTGTGTTTTAGCATATTCTTTTCCAGGCACATTTCAACAGAACATTTCAGAAATGGCATAAGGGTGTTTTACAGTCCTCAAGGAAAGATCAGATTTTCTTAAAAATAAGCAAATGACATGACTCTAAACAAGCATGCAAAATTTCATGGCCATTAGGCAATAGGTGCTTCTGTAGAAATTAAAAAGGAAGTTAAAAATCATTTATTTCAAATATATATCCAACAATGTCAGATACAACTGTGATAAGCATTTCAGAATGGTCAGCATTTCAGTATGTGCTGAACTGAGTCACACAGATGTAGTCCACAATGGTGATGGTGATAATCTGAATGCTGAACTGAGCCACACAGATGTAGTCCACAATGGTGATGGTGATAATCTGAATGCTGAACTGAGCCACACAGATGTAGTCCACAATGGTGATGGTGCTGTGATGATCTGGACATTGTTTTTCTGCAGTCAAACTGATTCCTTGATTTGCATTGAATAGAATCTTCAGCTGGTTCTGGAGTTGAATATTGTCCTATAATGAAAATGATCTTGTCATCAGAGCAGCGTAAGACATTTGATGTACCTAAAGACAATGAGGATTTGATTAGGATTTTTTATTTTAGTTACACTTTACAAGTGAATTATGTACTTCTAAAACATTGTGTTTAAAGCAACTATTTATTTAACAGAATATCCTTATAACAGAAACAAATATTACAGAGTATTCTAGGCATAGTATGTCAATGTAATAACAGTTATAACTAATTTAAAAGATAAAAATAGTCTTACCTGTTTATCAATACTTGAAGTGTTGGAATATGATGAGAATGAAGCAGCAAAGATAGTCTAATATATCTCAAAGTTCATTGTCTTTCCTTTCTTTTTTCTCTTTCTGCTGCAAAGAGTTTGTTTAATTTCTTACATCACCTTTTGTTGTAAGTACTTCATTATAAACCTGACAACTGTATGATGCAAGTCTCCATACAAATTTATTATAAAAGGACATTACGCAGACATTTTAAACAATAAAACACATCAAAGAAATAAATAAAAAGAATGACTAAATAAATGAATAAATGAAAATTAATAAATAATTATTGTGTGTTAAAAAGGTTTAAAACCATACATTTCCTATGGTAAATTGCCTCTATTGGCTGTAAATGGTGTTTTCCATCTATGATTATATAATCTCTATATCATAATTCTCAAAATCAGTGCAGTACAATTCTCTGGACTCTCTAGATCAATGATTATCAGAAAAGGTCTAACTTCTTCATTTGGATGGCTATAATAGGGTCACTTCAATATGTAGCCTTATGTGTCCCCGAAAGCCTATATCTCTTTAATGAATCTCTAACTCTAATGTATCTCTAACTCATTCCCTCTAGCGCCACCACCTGTCCAAAAGTTCACTCATATTTATGCTAATAACTTTTGAACCATAAGGTCTATCAACAAAATTCTTTTTTCCTCTGATTCCTGAGCTCACGACGATTCGATTGCACCCTATGACGTCATTTTCCGTCATGCAAATTTTTCCGCCATTTTGAATTTTCAGAAAAACCTACTTTTTCGAACTCCTCCTAGGCCGATGCTCCAATTTTCACCAAAATTGCACCAGATCATCTTCAGGCAGTGGGGACAAAAAGTTATGGAATTCAAGTTGATTCGTCAAATCGTTTTTGATAAACATGCAAACTAATTTTACGTAGCGCTTGCGAAAACAAATGTACCACATCAGTCAAAACCTACTTTTTTGAACTCCTCCTAGACCGTTTGTCCGATTTTCACCAAAATCGAATCGTATCATCTCCAGACCGTGCCGACTAAAAGTTATGGATTTCGTGTCGATTGACGAAACCGTTTTCGTATAGCGCAGCAGCAAAGTTGAGGCATGCTGCCAAAATGACTATTAAGTCTTTATCTCTGCAATGCCTTGACATTTTGACACCAAACTTTGTATGTGTCATTGTCACCTCACTCTGACCACATCACATCAATTTGGTAACTGCGCCACCTATTTGTCAAAAGT
>JAZAVI010001363.1:0-37790 GCA_036326025.1 Chrosomus eos
CATATAAATAAATAGGCTACCTGCTACCTGAGTTCACTTGTCTTAATCTGAAGTTACAGGTCACCAATGGTCTTACAAATGTTTAATTCTCCCTAACAGCCAGAGTTATTATTTTATTAGTTTTAATTTTTATTTCAGTTAACTAAAGTGTTTTTTTTCACACACAGTGCTACTTTAGTTGTACTAAAAAACGTTATATTAGTTCAGTTTTAGTCTACAATCACCTCGCTAACTTTAGCTACTTTTATTTTGAAAGTGTTTCCGGTTAGTATCGCTTCCAAAAAAGGAATAGACCACGTGACTTCCGTTTTTGGTTTATAAACGAAAAACGAATTGACTGAAGTTCAAAGACTATCTTCATTTTTTGTTCAAAAAGTAATAACGATAAAAATGATTGCCAAAAACGAAAAACGGGCCGTTTTTAATTGGTTTTTCGTTTTTTGATTCTGACACCAAAAACGGTTATTTGGTTTTTCGTTTTGAAACAAAAAACAGAAAAACGGTATTTTCGTTTTATTACTACAAACGAATAACGGATTATCCAGAGATCCCCTGACCGTAACTGTTCATGTTTTATTTTCTCTTGAAATAGGTACTTCCCATAACCTTACGGGCCTGACTGAGGCATCTTCATTCTGATGGTCAGATTTGACTAATTTTACTAATTAGATTGTGTAATTTCCAATAAATATTGCAAAATCATGAAGTGTTAATTTGATCTTGATTGTTTGGTAAATTGTCTGATCATGTGAATCTACGTATATTTTAAAAACAGAAGTGGTTACATTTACAAAAAAAAAATAAAAATTGAATATCCAAATGGGCAAGGCAAAAAATTGCGGTCAATTAACATGTACAAGTCTGTTCTATTGACAAAACGTTATAGTCATTGATCTAGGCTGAATTTAAGTCACAGAAAATAGTGATATGATCTGAACAAATTTTTCAAGGTGGTTCTTGTGAATGCAGTTTGAATGAATTGAATTATTGATGTTATAATATTAATTATATAATTGAGAATTGTTTTATGTAAAGAGATATGATAAAGATCATATTTCAATTTGCACACAGCTTTTATATTATATATTTTTTAGTCATAAAATTAAAATGACAACACGGAAAAGACGTGTGAAAATATCAAATAAATATGCTGTCTATCCAGAGTTGAACATATAAAATAAATATGCTGTCTATCCAGAGGTGAAAATATAAAATTAATATGCTGTCTATCCAGAGGTGAAAATATAAAATAAATATGCTGTCTATCCAGAGGTGAAAACAGAAAATAAATATGCTGTCTATCCCCTGGTGAAAATATAAAATAAATATGCTGTCCAGAGGTGAAAATATAAAATAAATATGCTGTCTATCCAGAGGTGAAAACAGAAAATAAATACCGGTATGCTGTCTATCCCCTGGTGAAAATATAAAATAAATATGCTGTCCAGAGGTGAAAATATAAAATAAATATGCTGTCTATCCAGAGGTGAAAACAAAAAATAAATATGCTGTCTATCCCCTGGTGAAAATATAAAATAAATATGCTGTCTATCCAGAGGTGAAAATATAAAATAAATATGCTGTCTATCCAGAGGTGAAAACAGAAAATAAATATGCTGTCTATCCCCTGGTGAAAATATAAAATAAATATGCTGTCCAGAGGTGAAAATATAAAATAAATATGCTGTCTATCCAGAGGTGAAAACAGAAAATAAATATGCTGTCTATCCCCTGGTGAAAATATAAAATAAATATGCTGTCTATCCAGAGGTGAAAACAGAAAATAAATATGCTGTCTATCCCCTGGTGAAAATATAAAATAAATATGCTGTCCAGAGGTGAAAATATAAAATAAATATGCTGTCTATCCAGAGGTGAAAATATAAAATAAATATGCTGTCTATCCACTGGTGAAAATATAAAATAAATATGCTGTCTATCCAGAGGTGAAAATATAAAATAAATATGCTGTCTATCCAAAGGTGAAAATATAAAATAAATATGCTGCCTATCCAGAGGTGAAAACGGAAATTAGCGGCGAAACGGAAATGACGGAGAAAACGGAAATGACGTAGGCTGTCCATCCACTGGTGTCCAGCCACTGATGTCTAGCCAGAAGTGAGTCTGCGGGGCTGCAGCTGGATGCTATTGGAGAGACACAGGTGAAATGCAAGAATAATGTAACAATATATTTATTATAAATTATATTTATAATTCTGAATAAAATAGGGTAGAGTGGGGGAAAATGCCCCCCTGGGGTAAAACGCCCCCCACCCGTTTTTCACAAAATAACCACTAGAATGAATCAAGATACATTTTTACTATTGCTATGCACTACGTTGACAACGGGGATATACAAATCTCCATGGAGAAACTGACATCAGCGACGTATTTGAAGAGAAGAGGATTACATGGAAAGTGCTATAATTTTCAGATATTAGTAAACAAGTGTTTAATAGAATATTGTTCACAGTGATATCACAGTGATATATGATAGATGAATAGTGAAGTCTGTAGTTTGAGAGCATATGTTATTTATAAGGAATATAATTAGCTATATTTTTTAAAAATAAACAATTTTTTAAAAAGACATAGCTTGTGGGGTAAAACGCCCCCTATGCTGAGGGGTAAAACGCCCCCTAAGGGGCATAGTTTATCTTAATCATAATTACTATAGTAACATTTTTCTGTTTATCAAAGTCTTTATTTTACACTTTAATGCAGTATAACTAGGTGGTAAAATCAAAATATTTGAACAAAACATGAAAAAATTACAAGTGAGCATTAGCTAGCTAGCTTGGTGGATGCAATGATGGAAGGTGGTTAGGTGACCCAATGATAAAACATAGTAACTTTTAATGCATTTATGGAATATATTTCACTATAAATATACTCATTTTTGTTTCATATTTATTTAGGGTTTTATGTTTGTCTTGATGATAGTGGTGAACAAATACTACATCAATTATCAACCCCATATAGGCCTAGTGTAGAAATCAAAATATTAAAATGTTAGAAATTTGGCTATTTTGTAAATTCCTGAAATTAATATTATGTATATAACATGTTGCATTACTTGCCTTTTACTTTTAGAGATTAAAAACTATGTTCATTTTGCTGTTGATCTATGAAGCAAACTGGTTTGTAAGAAAGGGGGCATTTTACCCCACTTTGGGGGGCGTTTTGCCCCACCGCTGGGGCAAAACGCCCCCTTTGTACAAAAATATTTAAAGTCAAATTTCAAAATATTTACTAAGGCTGAGCAATTTTAATATTTGGTGAATAACTCCTCCCATAGTCATTCAAAACTGGGATGGCAATTCTAGTCACATTTATGTTTTGTTTCACAGTAATGTCACATTTTACCTTAAGGGGGGGCGTTTTCCCCCACTCTACCCTAATCATTTAGAGACTTGTTGTTCTTATTTCACAAAGCAATAAAGCACAATGGTCATTTTCATTCTTAAATCAGCTTTTATTTGTAATTTATTTTTCACAAATGTTTTTGACTTTTGTTTTGATATTTTGGGTTATTAAAGTTCCACTGATTAATTAACTGATTCATTAATTTTGAAATTACATCTTCTGATGGCCTTGTTGTCGATACTCTGAGGCTTTGAATGTTTTCCATTTGACATTGCATGCAGACCTATATGATGGGGTACTTAATTTTGTCAGCGCATTATTGTTGCGCGAAAGTACATTAATATAATGCGCGAGCGTGAATCTCTCTGCTCGCGCGCGGAATATGATGTGCCGAGCGCGAATCTCCCGCGCGCGCTCTCAGATACACTTCTCTTGTAAGAATTATCTCTCTGGGCTCGCTCAGAGAATATGCCTGCACTTAAAACGTGTTCAGTGCAATCGCGAATCTCTCCTCTTCCCCAGTTAACAGTTTTAGGTTATAAGAACGTTCAATTCTCCCTTTATGTAAACGTTGTATTAACGTTCTTGCTTGGTTAAGAACGTTATTCAAACGTTCAATTCTCCCATTAGGCTATATAAACGTTCTCTTAATGTTTTTGTAAGATATAATGAAAAAGTTTTATTCACTTATTAAAACCTTTCTTAATGTTTATATATATATATATATATATATATATATATATATATATATATATATATATATATATATATATATATATATATATAGGCTATAACAAGGTATCCTATATAATAGGCATATGAAGAACCTAAAACAAGAACTTTCAGATTTTAAAATGAAGACAAAAAATATATAGAAAGATAATTTTAAAAAAGACCAATGAATCATGTCTACAATATGTGTAATGTAGTCCACTGAAGTCGAGTTGAATTGAACCCAAGTAGTTTATTCCAATAAACCGATTTGGGTTGAAGTGACAATATGATGCAGAAAATATTATGCAGAAAAAATTAGATGCAGATATCTAAATCAGAGAATTCATAGGTTCGTCGATTGGCGGGTGGATTATTTATTTTCAACAGTGGATTTGGATGACTCAAAGTGCACCAGATTAATGAATTTAGCTTTAAAATGTACAAAATTTTCTTCCGGGGGTGCATGCCCCCGGACCCCCCTAGAGGTAGCCTACTGGGCTACATCCAAAAAAATACTGTGGGAATAACAGCCTATGGTCTGTGAAAAATAATATTCTAATTATCTTATAAATAAGTACATGATCAGGATTTCATGTCTTCCTCCTCGTTTTGAGCCAAGAAAAACCCCTCCGTATTCTCATTGGGGAGTGAGCCTCCCTAAAATTAAAATCCTAAAATCACCCTGGTCCCCCCCAATGTTAAACTCATTCCTACGCCCCTGGTTATAAATAAAAGATTGGACGTTGCATTCACATTCTCAACATGTCTGTGATTGACTACAATACTTAACGATGCAAAAACAAGGGTAACCCTTTATTTTGATGGGCCCTTTTTAACATTCTGTTGACTATAAGTAACTTTGCAACATGTCAACCAACTCTCATTAGAGTATTAGTAGACTGTCTGCTTAATATTAGCTAACTCTTTATTGTGATGGTCCCCCAGAAGACATTCTACTGACTATAAGTAACTTTGCAACTACATGTCAACTTATTCTATCCCTAACCCTACCAGTCAACTAATACTAACATTCTAATGAGAGTTAGTAGACATGTACTGTAGGTGCAAAATTACTCATAGTCAACTGAATGTGTTAAAGGGACCATCAAAATAAAGTGAAACCGCAGTGCTTATCAGCGGGTACCGGTTTGGCCTGATACTCAATACTACCAGTACTGCAGAAAGACTGGTACCATTAAGTTTTTAAAAATTGAAGTATTGACTTTCTTTTGACAATCCTACTGTAATGTATAAGCTAAAAGATGTGCTTGAATTGTATTAAAAGCACTAGAAAAAACATAGCCTTATTCCTACAGAATTAAAGGTGCACTATGCAGGAATTCCATTTTTGTCAAACAGCGACCCTAGAGTCGCTGTGGAGTACTTGTACTATCGTAAATAGCACTCACGCAGAGATGGCTCTGCACTCACGGCCTGATCCCCTCCCCCTGTATACCGGTACCTGTTCAGTACCGGCACCTGTTCGGCCCGCCGGCTCAAAGTTGCAAGTGTGTTTTTTCCACTCACATGCGATAGGGGGGTGCGAAACGACCACCATTCAACCCGAAAAGAGTAATATAACCATTCCAATGACTCTGAAGCTGTTCGGTTGAGGTAAAAAACCTGCAATGTTCACCTTTAAGTAGGCCTACACCTTAAAGCTACAATTTAAGTAAGTCACAATCTTGTGACTGAAACCGCATGTCTAGGTCCAGTTTATGCATTCATGGACTCCTTCGGAATGCCAACCCTCAAGTTTTCCCACAGACCGTTCCAAGATTGCTTAGATTATTACCCTTCTTTCAGACAAGGTGCTCTTCGCCCAGTCTGGCGCCTTGTCTGAAACCAAGATTCACTGGGGTCCAAAGGCAGCGAGGGCCTTCGAGGATCTCAAGTGCCGCTTCACTTCCCCTCTGATTCTTGTGATCCCTGACCCAGAAAGAACTTTTGTGGTGGTGGTGGACACCTCAGAGGTGGGGGTGGGGGGCATTCTGTCACAGAAGGGTGAGGATGGAAAATTACACCCTTGTGTCTTCATGTCTCGCCGCCTGTCTGAGATCGAGCGTAACAAGCACATGGGGGTAAAACTGGCCTTGGAGGAGTAGCGCCATTAGCTTGAGGGGGCTTAGTATCTTTTCCAAGTTCTCACGGACCACATAAACCTGGAATATCTCCAGCAAGCTAAGTGATGGCCCCTGTTTTTTAATCGATTCCAGTTTCTCCCATCTTACAGACCCAACACCAAGAATGTCAAGCCGGATGCCCTCTCTCGAGTCTACTCTCCTGAAATACAAGAGAAGTCCTTGTCATCGATTATCCCGGGGTCTAGGATAGTTGCGCCTCTTCAGTGGGAATTAGTAAAAGGGGTACGAAAGGCCCTTGTCCATGAGCCGTCCCTCCGGACGCCTGTACGTTCCTATATCTGTTCGGGCCCGGGTCTTGCAGTGGGGTCATGAGTCGCCTTTGCTGTGCTGCAACCAGGGAAAGTCTACACATCAGCGACCCCAGGGACTGCTGCGTCCCTTACCTATTCCCCACAGGTCATGGTCACACCTTTCTCTGGACTTTTTTACAGGACTTCCTCCATCCCAGGGCAACACTGGTAGTAGACCGGTTCTCTAAGTCTGCCCGGTTTATTCCCCTGCCCAAGCTGCCTTTGGCCAAGGAGAATGCCAGTTTGGATACACCCCTCCCGAGGAAGAGGTGCAAGTTGGTGTTCCCTTGGCCCAGCGCTTTGTCATACACTGTAGGTGGACCTGGAAGAAGGCTAGGCATACCCTCCTTCGGACCTCCCAGAGATACCAAAGCCAGGTTAATAATTTCCGAGCTGGTCAAAGAGTCTGGTTAGTCACTAAGACCCTGCCTCTTCAGGTCGAATCTAAGAAGCTTTCCCAGAAATACATCGGCCCTTTTCGCATAGCAAGGGAAGTTAACCCTGTTTCTTATCGTTTGTTTCTTCCCCACTTTTCATGTTTCATTACTAAAACCTGTCTTGTCCTCTCCCATTATCCAGGTCACCTGTGCCTTGTTTCCTCTAGAGTATTTTAGAGTGTTTTTTCCCCTTGTTCCTCACTCAATTTTTAAATCTTGGCTATGTCCCACCGAGTCCTTCAAAGTCAAGTCAAGGTCAAGGTCAAGGTAAACTTTATTATCCCACAAGGGGAAATTCATGTGGTCATACATTACCACCTTGTCAAAACATATTCTTTAAAAACATAAAAACAACACATATACATAAATGACAATACTGCAGAATTGACAATCACAATCAGACATTTAACGCTAAAAAGTTTAGAATATTATCAAGTAACTAAAACTATGATAACTTGCAATGTGCTTGATCATTATACAATCTGATCGTTGTAGGTACAAATGATTTATTGTACCTTTCTGTTCTAATTCTCTGTTGTAAAATTCTACCAGTTGACCTATTGCTTCTTATAAATTTATGATGTAGAGGGTGAGTAGGATCATTGAGGATTTGATCAGTTTTTTTTTTAAATAAGCTCTTTGTACAGTTGAGCTGGCGACACCTGGTCAATTCCGGTGATCCTGCTGGCCATCTTAATCATGCGCTGCAGTTTCCTTTGGTCCTTAACATGCGTGTTGCCAAAGACACAGATAAGGCCAAAGGACAGAACACTCTGGAGGAAACTTTTATAATTTTCTTAGTTTTGTTCAGAGCACATTCATTAAAAGTTCATTTTGAATCAATTTCAATTCCCAAGTATTTATATGTTGAGACCCTCTCCACTAATTCACCATTGATCTCAGAAGAGGGGACTATTATTTTGTTTTTACTAAAATTTATGACCATCTCTTTTGTTTTCTTCACATTGATTTCGAGAAAGTTCTCAGAGCACCAATGAGTGAAACCCTGCAATTCCCTCTGAAATCTCACAGAAGAATTGTCCGATTTTAAAAAACCAACCAATGCTGTGTCGTCAGCATATTTGAAATAAGTGTGGGCCGAAGAGGAAGTTTGACAGTTATTGGTGTATAATGTGTATAGGATAGGTGACAGAACACACCCTTGTGGTGCCCCTGTATTTGTCGATTTTAAGGAAGATATACATGAATTAAATCTGACTTGCTGACTACGATCCGTCAAGAAGTCATAAATCCACAAAATCAATTGTGGATTTACTCCTAAATGCACTAATTTTCTCACCAACAGATGGGGTTGGATCGTATTAAAAGCACTACTGAAGTCAATGAACACAATCTTGACCAGACTCTGAGCTTGCTCAAGATGCTCATGAGTGCTGTTAATCAAAGATAGCAGTGCATCCTCAACACCTCTCTCTGCACGATAGGCAAATTGGTTTGGGTCTAAAAGAGGTGAGACCTCATGAAGAAGTTGTTTTAAAATAATTTTTTCAAAACATTTCATAACTGCAGAGGTAAGGGCAACAGGGCGCAGATCATTAAATTCCTTAGGTCTATTGTTTTTAGGCACAGGCACTATTAGGGATTGTTTCCATAGGCTGGGAATGACACCTGTATCTAATGACAGCTGGAACAACCCATGGAAGGTCAGCACACACCTTTAGTGTCCTGCAGCTGAGACCATCAGGTTCACAAGCTTTACGGGGATTTACACATCTAAAATAACATTTAACCTCATCCATAGGGATGTAAATCCCCGTACCCTTCATGTCTTTTACTGCTATAATGGCCTCATTCTGTTCAACTTTAAAATTATATGTGTCAAATCTACAATAAAAATTATTTAATTGATTTGCCATATTAAAATTGTTAAAATTAAAAAACCCTAAATTGCTCCTGAAAGTTATCCAAGCTATCCCAAGTAAGTTGTTCTTACTTATTTGATTTTGTTTTTCTCCCCTCGTGGAGTTATTTTATATTTCTCCTGTTATTGTTTGCATTATCTCTACTTTTAGTACCGGTAATACAATTTTTTGGATTTTTTTTTTTACTTGCCAAGTACCCTTTTTTTTATAAATCTACTTTGCCTGGAGAATTGCCTTGAGTGTTTCGTTTCGGTCCAACAGTGCTCCCTCTTTGGTTAAGTGGTAGAACACTCAACTACAGAAGTAAAAATGTTTGTCACTGTTTGTCTCACACACACACACAAACACAGTTGGTTCCATATGTCACGGGGTGAAGAATCACACGACAAGGAGAGCTCAAGCAAAGTGCCCAGAGGGTGGATTTATTTACAAGGTGAAGGAAACAAAAGAAAACGTGGTGAAGAATTAGGCTGGGTGCTCTCTTCCTTGTGGGGCAGCGAGTCTGGGCTGTGCTCCTGGGAGACTGATCAGTCAACCGCTGCTTTCTGGAGAAAGATAGAGAGCAGGCAATAGAGTTCTGTCTCATGTAGAGATCTCTCTAGCTCTGGCAAAGTCCATGTGGCTTATGTAGCTGTTACTTGATGGTCCGCAGTTGGGGCCGATCAGCCTGTGACGAGGGCATGCAGGTGCTCCCCGTCTGCCCAAATCCGAGAGAGGCCGTCAGCATTGGCGTTTGCGGCTCCAGCCCGATGGTGCACAACGAAGTGGAAGTCCTGACGCGCGAGGAAACATCGGGTCACCCTGGCATTGGTGTCGTTGGCTCGGACCATCCACTGAAGGGGAGCATGATCCGTGACCAGTGTGAACTTTCGGCTGAGGAAGTAATAACGCAGCTCCAAGACAGCCTAATTGACAGCCAGGGCCTCCTTCTCCACCATGGCAGCATCATTACTAAATGCTAAAAAATACTAAAGTATTTTTTCTCAGCTGAGGTCAGCTTCCTGCTGATATATAAGACAGGGTGCTCCTCACCTTCCTGGATCTGCGGCAGGATGGCACCCAATCCCGTATCGGATGCATGTGTCTGTAACAGGAAGAGGCAGCTAAAGTCCGGCGCTCGGAGTACCGTTTCCGAGGTGAGGGCTGTCTTAATGTTTCGGAACGCTTCCTCCTTTTCTGGCGTTCAGTGAACCTTCTCCGGCTGTCTCTTCCTAGTCAGGTCTGTCAGAGGGGCAGCTAAGGAGGAGAAGCTAGGGATAAAGCAGCGATAATACCCCACCAACCCTAAGAATGCTCGTACCTGGATCTGGGTTTTGGGTCTTGGGGCTGAGCGGATCGTCTCTACCTTTTTTTCTTGTGGTCGGATGAGACCCCTACCGACCTGGAAACCCAGGTACTTTGCCTCGAAGAGCGTGAGGTGGCATTATCGCGGGTTAGTGGTTAGCCCAGCCCTCCGGAGCTCCAATAGCACCCTCCGCAGACGGTCCAGGTTGTCCTCCCACGTCCATCCCAGTGGATCACAACGTCATCGAGGTAGGCGGCGTCGTAGGCCTGGTGAGGTCGCAGTAAGATGTCCATCATTCTCTGGAACGTGGCCGGTGCCCCGTGAAGGCCAAAGGGTAGGGTCCTGTACTGCCAGTGACCGCTAGGGGTGGAAAAAGCAGTTTTAGACCTTGCATTTTCAGAGAGCGGTACCTGCCGGTAGCCCTTTGTGAGATCCAGTGTTGAGATGTACCGGGCCCTTCCTAACCGGTCCAGTAGGTCATTGACCCTAGGCATGGGGTATCCATCGAATTCAGAAACCTTGTTGAGGTGATGTAAGTCCTTGCAGAAGCGGAGGGTGCGGATGTCGTGCTGCAGGACGGTGGTCTGCCCGGGAAGAGAAGAGAACACATCAGGGGACTGACCTATTAGGTGCTGCAGCTCCCCCTTCTGGGCAGCCGAAAGATGGGGGTTGACGTCTACCACCACGGGATTGGAGGTGGCGAGGGCGGTGAGCTGGTCTCTAGTCTCGACCCATTTTTTCAGGAGGTTGATGTGGTACAGCTGCTCGGCTCTTCTCCTTCCCGGCTGCCGCACACGGTATGTAACCGTTCCAATTCTCTCCACCACCGTATAGGGGCCCTGCCATGTGGCCAGGAATTTTCAGGCAGCATTGGGGACTAGGACTCCGTGCTGGAACTCCCGTGGTTGGGCAGCCTGATTGTAGTGGAGTTGTTGGGCCTGCTGCGCTTTCACCATATGCTCCCGTACCACTGGCATGACCCGGTCGATTTTCTCCCTCATTTGTTATATATATATATTATAAAATATATAAAAAATTTAAGAAATACTTTAGGTGTTGCAAAACTCCAAACAGTTCTTAACACAATGACAGCATTAAGGATGGTCAACAGTTTAGGTCAATTGGTGAAAACACTGCATGTGTAACGTTTTTGAAATTACCCCAAAATCAAATACTGTATTACACATTTCAAAGGATAATCTAGCTTTAAAGTTAGAATAAAAAGTTAAAAACCTAACATGTCTTCATACCTGACGTGTTCAGAACGTGTCAGAACTTTTTGTTTTAAAAATGTACTTTTCTTATTTCTACGAATCATGCTACCAAATACGTCTGACACAATATTTTTAAGAAAAAGCATTTTTTTTTCTTTTGACAAACAGAAATACTTGTTGATTACTCAGTTTTCGGGCATAGTGCAAACATGCAATGTTCGAGAAAGCTAATACTGGTGTAATCTTTGCGAGGTATCACCCACAACTCAAAACTTTGTGTAAGGTGATCCAAGCATTGCTTTACCAAAAGAAAATATTATGGAAGTCATTTTCAAACTGTAATATTTTATTTATTAAAATTATGGTTTCATGTTGATTTCAAGATTTTGTTTGTTTGTTATGAACTAATACCTTTACTTTTTAACTAACACTTCAACATCCAGCACAAAATTAAAGAGATGAATGAGCTAAGGATGTTCTCTGACTCCAAATAAACAGATAATGGAATGTTCACACTCTACAACATGTAAAGACCAACAGAGTAGTTAAGCACTATTTTGATTATAGCTACGCTATAAGGTTTTATTATTACGGTATCGAGCTTTACTTGGTAACCATAGAAACCGGAAGTATGGTAATGGAAATTAGCTTAACGAACAGCGAAGAAGACGAAAGAAAAGTCTGTAAAGGTTCACGGAAAAAACTGTTAAAACTACAAGGTTTAGCTTCGGTCAATTGGGGAACAAGGTTTGTAATGTTAACTAAGCTTATATTTGAGCTACTTGAAATGTTTATCGTAAAATGTATAATTTGGTAATACTAACGGATTGAAACTAATGTAATGAGCTGTGTAACGGTCGAAATGTGATGGTAATGCATGGTTTATTTGTTTTTACCCAGCTCTTATGTTGGTTGATGACACTGACGGCAATAAAAGTCATTTAACCATCAGTTCTGGCCTTTCAATATTGACTGGATGCTACAATACAACATACAAACTCTACGATATTCTCCTACACAGTATGTGTGTAAATAGTTGTGCTTAAATATTTGGGTGTATTTTTACACAGTGACATATTTTGTCACACCGTAGAGATGTAAAATACCACACCCTTGTAAAGCCTGTGGACTAACATTAATAATAATAATAATAATCTTTATTTTATATAGTGCCTTTAAAAGTAGCATCTCAAAGCACTTTACCAAAAAATAATGAGGTTAAAAGACACACATATCAGTCCAAGCAGCAAACACTAAACAAGCACTATAAAATTTAAATTACTAACATTCAAAACTGAGCACAAGTGGCTTTTCTGTATTTGTTTTAAAAGGCTCATGCTGTATTTAATTTTTTAGCAAGTTTACCTCTAGAATGTACTTTTGTCAAGTCACCTTTATTTATATAGCGCTTTTTACAATACAAATTGTTTCAAAGCAGCTTTACAGAGATAACAGGAAAACAATGTTGTAATAGTATTGTTCAATTGAAAATTAAATGTCCCCAACTAAGCAAGCCAAAAGGCGAAGGCAACAGTGGCAAGGAACCAAAACTCCATCAGGTGACAGAATGGAGAAAAAAACCTTGGGAGAACCCAGGCTCAGTCGGGGGGCCAGTCCTCCTTTGGCCAACGAATGAACAGTGTATGATTATGAGTTAGGCAGCATAATGTCAGGAGTCAGATGGGATCAGAACTTTCACGATATTATCCACGATATTATCCAGTTCATCTGGTTGGAGGTTGGGTCATCCCGCCGGTGAGGAGATGAGTGTGTTGAGGTGTCCATGGGCCTTCACAGCCCTGATAATGCGTGTCGTCGTGTCCATGTGATGGTCCTTCATCAGATCTGGATATGCCCTGGATCCGGCGGTCTGCGGTAAACCTCGGGATAAACAGAGAGACTAATATTAGCGTAGACGCCATCCTTCTTATGATGTACAAAGTACATCAGGAATTATGGGAAGTGGTTCCGGCTGATCTAATCTATGCAGCCTAACATTGAATTATAGAAATATATAATGTGTTATGTGTATGCTAAGCCAAAGAGATGTGTTTTTAGTCTAGATTTAAACTGACAGACTGTATCTGCTTCCCGGACCGTGTTAGGAAGATTGTTCCAAAGTTTTGGTGCTAAATAGGAAAAGGATCTACCGCCAGCAGTCGATTTTGATATTCTAGGTATCAACTGGCCAGAATTTTGAGATCGCAATAGACGTGAAGGACTATAATGCGTTAAGAGCTCGCTCAAGTACTGGGGAGCTAAACCATTTAGTGCTTTGTAAGTAATCAGCAATATTTTAAAATTTATACGATGTTTAATAGGCAGCCAATGCAGTGTTGACAGAACCGGGCTAATATTGTCATACTTCCTGGTTCTGGTAAGAACTCTAACGGCTGCATTTTGAACTAGCTGTAGTTTGTTTAATAAGTGTGCAGGGCAACCACCCAGTAGAGCATTACAATAATCTAGCCTTGAGGTCATGAAAGCATGAACTAATTGTTCCGCATTTGTCACTGAGAGCATATGACGTAATTTAGATATATTTTTAAGATGGAAAAATGCTGTTTTACAGATACTAGACACGTGACTTTCAAATGAAAGATTTTGTGCAATTTTATCTGCAGGTTTTATCATAGTGTGGAACTTTGTTTAACAGCCTCAAGCTTTATCATCTCACATATCTCAGTGCAATATCAGATGTGATTCTGTCGTAATAGTTTAAGTGTAAAACAGCATGGACTTACTTTTCGTGTTAATACTTTGTGTGATATACATCATAGATAGAGGAAAAAGATGCAAATTATTAATTTAGTCAAACATTCTCAAACAGAAAGACCATCACTTTCTATGTATGTATATGTATATATATATATATATATATATATAGTCACGTAGGTAATGTGGTGCGGTAGAAGCACGGGAAGGAGGCTGGATCCAAACGCAGTGTACAGGCTTTATTTAAACAAACTACAAACTTAGACTCAGACTGGGATACAAGACTCAGAAGCGACCAACGTAGACATCAAACATTCATTTAACAACTCACAAGGACAGGGCAGAAACACAGGGCTTAAATCATAGAGTACAAATGAGTTAACAGGATAACAAGGGGGCGTGGGAAATGGGAAACACCTGGGATCACTAATAAACAAGACAGGGAACCACTGAACATGACAAAACAAGACAAGACACAAAACCCACATTACGACATAACCCCCCCCTTAAGGGCGGCTCCTGACCCCCAACAAAACAACAACCAAAAGTTCAGGAGGGCGGTGAAGCACAGGCAGTCCTGGGGGAGGGATGGAGGGCCAGGCCCATGCAGGGGAACAGGACCTGGACCTAGGCAAGGCGGGCCTGGGCCGTGGAGCATGGGCGGATCTGAAGATCGAAGGCCAGGGCGGAGCAGGATGCGGCGAAAGGCCAGGGCGGAACAGGATGCGGCGAAGGCCAGGGCGGAGCAGGATGCGCGAAGCCAGGGCGGAGCAGGATGCGGCGAAGGCCAGGGCGGAGCAGGATGCGGCGAAGGCCAGGGCGGAGCAGGATGCGGCGAAGGCCAGGGTGAGGTCCATGTCGACGTCGTCTCCATGACCCTCACAGGGTACCTCCTGCCGCCCCCAAAAAAATACTTGGGGAAATCCAGGGCGAGGCGCAGAGACGGGGCCGGCAGGGCGAGGCGCAGAGGCGGGGCCGGCAGGGCGAGGAGTCTGGGAACGCCCTCCGGAGCCTGGCGAGACAAACGAGTCCTCCTTCTCCTCCTCCTGCGACGTCGAGTCACTGGGCTTGATTCACTTGACTCGGCAGACGGGCTTGATTCACTTGACTCGGCAGACGAACTTGACTCACTTGACTCTGTGGCGCTTGACTCACTTGACTCGGTGGCGCTTGACTCACTTGACTCGGCAGGCGGACTTGACTCACTTGACTCGGCAGGCGGACTTGACTCACTTGACTCGGCAGGCGGACTTGACTCACTTGACTCGGCAGGCGGACTTGACTCACTTGACTCGGCAGGCGGACTTGACTCACTTGACTCGGCAGGCGGACTTGACTCACTTGACTCGGCAGGCGGACTTGACTCACTTGACTCGGCAGGAGGACTTGACTCACTTGACTCGGCAGGCGGACTTGACTCACTTGACTCGGCAGGCGGACTTGACTCACTTGACTCGGCAGGCGGACTTGACTCACTTGACTCGGCAGACGGACTTGACTCACTTGACTCGGCAGGCGGACTTGACTCACTTGACTCGGCAGGCGGAACCTCCGCGGTCTCCGGATTGGCAAATCCAACAGGACCAGTGCGGAAAACGGGCTTGAGTGGGCATACGTGAGTCGCGGGTTTGGCAAGGCTGCAGTGAGAAGTGAGTTCGTCGGCGCTGCAGTGAAGAGCGGGCTCGGCAGGGTTGGACCGGACCAGCGGCGAAGACGACGAGGGCTTCGCGGGTAATGTGAATTCGGGAGGTGTCGAGTAGAACAAGGCTGTAATGGAGAAGAGGTCTTCCAAGGAACACGCCTGAGCGATATACCGATCAAGAGTCCAGTTGGTAAGGTCCCGCGGCATCCATCGAGCGATCTCGTAATCCAGCCCGTTCAAAAACAGGCCCATGAGCTGGATATCATCTAGCGCTCCCAGATGGCAAATGGACAGAAAATCCTTTGCGTACCTTTGGACGGACTGGCCCTCTTGCAATAACGTCGACAGGTATTCTCCCAGAGCCCGGTTGCTGACAACTGCTGGATCCATATTGCGGTGAGTTGTTCTGTCACGTAGGTAATGTGGTGCGGTAGAAGCACGGGAAGGAGGCTGGATCCAAACGCAGTGTACAGGCTTTATTTAAACAAACTACAAACTTAAGCCCTATTCGCACTGGATTAGTATTATCTGGGGACCTCGTGTGATTTAGAAATTACCCTGCGACATCTGAATTTCGTGTGGCGCATTCGCACGGGATAACCGAAGCCTGTGATTTTACTCAAATTTACTGACTTGTCTCCCGGATATGGCGTCAGGCTATTGCTTGGAAATTTCTTTTCGTTAGGTCTAGCTGTATGATATATTATGACATAGCCTAAACAGAATAAAGTTCCTTACCGCACGCTGCTATACATGCCAATTCATCTCCATTTAATCATTCTTTTTGTTTTGCTCTTCCAATGATCTTCAGCTTTCTCTTTCTGCAAATTGTGTAGTTGTGTGAAGCGATATGACTCAGCCCCCAAAATACTATCAAAACACTCCAAACCAGCCTCCATTATTCGCGAAAGATGGATAAAAAGGCGCACATGAAACAAAAACCTTGAAAAAATGATATACGATCCGGCCAAATCACAGAGATGCCGATTCACACGGGACTAATATTATCACAGGACCTCGGTGTTCGGCGAAATATAGTTGGTAATTTGCGGGGGAATTTTTACTTTACAAATTACAGACATGGTCGATTCGCACGGGATTAAGATCTCAGACAAACTCCGCAATTATTACAAATTACTAGAGGTCACCAGGTAATACTAATCCCGTGCGAATAGGGCTTTTGACTCAGACTGGGATACAAGACTCAGAATCAGAAGCGACCAACGTAGACATCAAACATTCATTTAACAACTCACAAGGACAGGGCAGAAACACATAGAGTACAAATGAGTTAACAGGATAACAAGGGGGCGTGGGAAATGGGAAACACCTGGGATCACTAATAAACAAGACAGGGAACCACTGAACATGACAAAACAAGACAAGACACAAAACCCACATTACGACATATATATATATATATATATATATATACAGTCGTGCCCAGAATTAATCATACCCCTGGTAAATATGATCAAAAATGGCTGTAAAAAATAAATCTGCATCGTTTATCCTTTTGATCTTTCATTCAAAAAATTGGCAAAAATCTAACCTTTCATTGAAGTAAAAGAATTGAAAATGGGGGGGGGGGGGGGGGTTATTTTACATTATAAAATAAATATTTTTCTCCAAAACACGTTGGCCACAATTATTCATACCCCTACATTTTTTTATGAATAAAATATCTATGAAGTATATTCCCATTAATATTTACCTTTTTAGCACACCATGGTGACTAGGAACATGAAATTGTCCAGCTGTGACTTCTTGTTTCACAGGAGTTTAAATATGAGGAAACACAAAGGCCAAATTCCCTTAATCATCCATCACAATGAGTAAAACCACAGAACATGATTCTGATGTGCATCAAAAGATTGTTGAGCATCACAAAATAGAAAGTGGATGTAAGAAAATAGCTAAAGAATTGAAAAATCCCATTTTGACCATCAGGGCAATAATTAAGAAGTTTCAATCAACTAAAGATGTTACGAATCTGCCTGGAAGAGGACGAGTGTCTATATTATCTTAATGCACGGTGAGGAGGAAAGTTTGAGTGGCCAAAGACTCTCCAATGATCACAGATAGAGAATTGCAGAGATTAGTTGAGTCTTGGGGTCAGAAAGCCTATTAAAGAAAATCAAACAACCCCTACATCACCACATGTTGTTTGGGAGGGTTTTAAGAATGCCCCTCTCTCATCCAAATACAAACTCCAGCATATTCAGTGGTCAGACACGACTGGATCTTCAAACGACACAGGGTTCTGTGGTCAGATAAAACTAAAAAAAGAGCTTTTTGGCAGCAAACACACTAGATGAGTTTGGTGCACACAAGGATAAAAAGTATCCCATGTGTACAATTTAATATACCATTGGATCTTTAATGTTGTGGGCCTATTTTTCTGCTGGAGGTCCTGGACTTCTTATTCAGATACATGGCATTGTGGATTCTATCAAATGTCAACAGATAAAAAATCAAAACCTGACGCCTTCTGCTAGAAATCTTATAATGGGCCGTGGTTGGATCTTCGATCAGGACAACGATCCAAAACAAACATCAAAATCAACACAAAAATGTGTTAGGGAGCACAAAATGACCATGACCGTCCCAGTTCCCTGACCTGAACCATATAGAAAACGAGTGGGCTGAACTGAAGAGAAGAAGCACCAATATGGATCTGGGAATCTGAAGGATCTGGACAGACTCTGTATGGAGGAATGGTCTCTGATCTCTTGTCAGGTGTTCTCCAAACTCATCAGGCATTATAGGAGAAGACTCAGAGCAGTTATCTTGGCAAAAGGAGATTGCAAAAAGGTATTTAATAAAAGGGTATGAATAATTGTGGCCAACGTGTTTTGGAGAAAAACATTTATTTTATAATGTGATTTCCCCCCCACTTTCAAATCTTTTACTTCAATGAAAGGTTAGGATTTTGCCATTTTTTTGAATGAAAGATCAAAAGGATAAACGATGCAGATTTA
Organism: Chrosomus eos; assembly: GCA_036326025.1. Taxonomy (NCBI): domain Eukaryota; kingdom Metazoa; phylum Chordata; class Actinopteri; order Cypriniformes; family Leuciscidae; genus Chrosomus; species Chrosomus eos. Next base: position 18,672 of record JAZAVI010001363.1, read on the forward strand.
TTTTTTATAGCCATTTTTTATCATATTTACCAGGGGTATGATTAATTCTGGGCACGACTATATATATATATATATATCTTTATTTCAGACCCATGGGTACATATCAGAAAAAGAAAAGGAAAAACGAAAGAAAAAGAAAAAAAGTTTGACAGTACATTTCATACATTTTAACAGTCATCACAGAAAAATTTAAAAGACATACAAGCTTTCATTCCAATGCCTCAAGAAACAGGAAAAATACCTCGTATCACTTAATATAATATTATTTAAGACCATTATGATAAATTTTTTTTCATCCCTCAACCGACATATGAAATTATACATACACTTCCTTAAAGGGATACTCCACCCAAAAATGAAAATTCGGTCATCATTAACTCACCCTCAAGTTGTTGCAAACCTGTATGAGTTTCTTTCTTCTGCTGAACACAAAGGAAGATATTTTGAAGAACGATTGGAACCAAACAGTTGTTTGGCACCATTGACTTCCATAGTAGAAAAAAAAAAATACTATGGAAGTCAATGGTGCCAAAGTTCCAATCGTTCTTCAAAATATCTTCCTTTGTGTTCAGCAGAAGAAAGAAACTCATACAGGGTTGCAACAACTTGAGGGTGAGTAAATGATGACCAAATTTTCATTTTTGGGTGGAGTATCCCTTTAAGACCGCATGCAAAGTGGATACATTATTAGATACAAACATTTACACCTTGGATACAGCATCCACCTTGGGAGCATTAAAACATTTGGATTCTCTCTCTGCGTCGTCCTTGCTGCATCATTACATCAGCGGTTTGAATTTAGGAACATCAAAATGACTGCTGTGTTCCTTATTACACCCAAGAACAGAACACCACAATCGCTTAGACGCCATTCTGATCCAGTGTATCAACAATGACGGACTATGATGACAGCTCGCTCAGGGCGGGGCTGTGTTGAAACACTGCTGTCAATCAACAATCATGGGAGGGGCGTCCGACCGTGTGACGTCACACGATCGAACGGCTCGATTTAAAGGGGTGGTTCGGAATTTTGGACATCGGGCCTCATTTCCAAGTGAGCCTTAGTGTTATTTATCAGTAGAGACATTTTTAAAAAAAAAAATTATCCAGTTGTCCCAGTTGCTTAGTTGGCCGGTGCTAGGCTAGCGCGAATCAATGGTATCAGTTTTAGCATGCCATTAAAACAGTTTTACCCACTCTAGCAAATCAATTATAACACCAGACTATCGATGTAAGTGTCCGTTGAGAGAATAATGTCAGAAATCAAACTATCCTTTTCATCTTAATGATTGCATTACATTTACAGGAACTAGTTTCTCAGCAGCGGCGGAATTATACTTCGCTCCGGTTAGTAGTAACGTTACTTCGTCAAAAAGTAAACACAAAAGAAGCGCATGACAGTCGGGAGGTCTAGCTAGTAATAATTGTTGAGGTAAACAAAGGCAACATGGTGATTCGGTGTGCATTTCGCAATTGCAAAATCAAACCTAATAAATGTTCATCGCGAAGTTTTTACAAATTTCATTTTGAAGATCCAGAAAGGATTCAACTTTGGATTATTTCTTCGGGCTTGGACAAGGAGACACCGACAGAGATTCTAAATTTGGACTCTAAAAAAGGATTTGCAGTGACCATTTTAGACCAGACGACTTTAAAGAACCATTTAATCGAAACGGTCACAGGTTTATGACAAGGAATGCAGTTCCAGCCGTCTTTCCAGATGCACCAACAGCTACAGATACAGGTAATCCGGTTGTTAAGTCGTGACGTAAGCGCTGTCCGATAATACTGTTTCCGGGTCCAAAGGCCGGGTCCTCTCTACCTACCTATCGCTTTCGCCGGAGTTTTAACGTGTTCCCGTGTAGTTTTAATAGATCAGAGTTAAAAAAACAAGTGACATTTAACTGTCATCTACCGCTTTCCCTGTGATGAGAAAGATAAGAGAAAATGGCGGCAGTTGATTAGGTAAAGTTACAAATCTTAAACGAATGAAGAAACTTTGGCGCCAGTGGGTGCTATCCCTTAATCCCTAGTAACACCCACTGGCACTGAAGCAAAAAAAGCCCTTTAAGAAAAGGGTTTATGTAGTCTAGGATCTGAAAGACGAGCGGAGCGCTTGGGCCCGGAAGAGGCTAAACGTCACGCGTGACGTCAGACTTAACAACCGAATAACTTTTGTTAGGCTACTCTAGCTAGCTAATGAAGCTAGCCCTTTCATAACTCATAGATCGACACTGACAACTGGTGCTGCGTTATGCACATTGGTCTGTCTCGGGAGGGGCTGTGCCCGGAAACATTTAAATTTTGGAAACTAGTGTCTAGCTCCAGTTCTGTTATCTGTGTGATAACGAAGTTCCACTCCTTGCAGCAAAAACACTCATCTTCCGTCGGCATTTGTATACATTTTAAGAACTGGCACCACCAGTCTCCCGATGTTCTGTCCCGGTTCCAATGGCTGCTGTCTCTGCAGACATTCTTTCTCTTTCTGCCCTTTTAGCATCCATCTCGAATAAATCTTTATCTGTGTATTCTGGCTCATACATATATGGTTCGTTGAATAACTCACATTCTTCGTCTTCATCGTCTTCAAAGTCCGAAACAATGGAATTGCTTTCAAACGATGCCATAGTCCTCTGTCTTGCTATTACATATATCATAAATAATACTCTGCTTCTGTAGTGATGAGTGTCAGCGGCAGGTAAATACACTTGCGTGACTGTCGTGTGAACCGACTCTCTCGGTTGCCTAGGTAACATATCACTCCACCGCTGCTGTAGACTGTGCTAAGATAACACTAAGGCTCACTTGGAAATGAGGCCCGATGTCCAAAATTTCGAACCACCCCTTTAAGACAGGGGAAAACAAAGATGCATAAAAAACAAAGGTGTCCAAAATATCACATGCTAATATTTGGTCTTGTTTCAGAGTCGGTATGCTCCAGTGATAACTTTGTGACTTGTGTGAACTTTGATGAGGCCGAGAACACTAGCACTGTTAAACATGCGGTTCAATAACAATGTTCAAAATAAACACGAATCCAACTCTAATGCGACTAAGTTTGTTTCACATATAACTGTTGATAGTTAGATATAATAGTTAGATCATTTATCTAACAATTGAAATTTACGATATATTAAAGGTGCTATGTGGAACTTTTCTACTAAAATGAATCCTTTTTTTATTGCCTGTGTGTGAAGGGGTTGTAATCACACATTACAATGATCCACTTGTCGAGTTTTGCTATTACCTCTGAAGGCCAATATTTATATTTATATGTGAAGTCTCCGGGTCGGATTTACCGCGAAATCCAACGGATGTGACGTGCATGCGCGCTCCCGAGCCTCTCCTCTTGTTTACAGTCTATGCGACCGACGGCACTTCAGCAAACGACATGGAGTCTGATAACACCCCAAAACGACCTGCCTCCAGCACAACACAGACCCCACAAATATATAAAAACCAAAAAAAAATTTTATCTGCTGAAGCTCGTCAGGCCAAACGTGAATCTGATCGACTCAAGGACGAAAACACGGATCAACATCGGCAGAGCTTTTGAATCATTAGTAAACTCTAATGAAATAGCAAGGTAAACTACATGAGACTTGAAATGAATACAAAAGACTGTTCCAGGGTAACAAAAAGTAGCTAGGTGTAACTTATTTTATGTACTAGATCTACTGTCTAACGTTACTCATCCCACTAATATCATATTGTTTATAATAAACATTTCCAGACACGTTCAGTACAGTAATGCTACTTCCTACTGTCTTACTGTTACACTGACATTGTTCAGTCTAGTTCACCGTTTTCGTTATCATATTATACATTCACCTATGTTGACATTGCTGATTGTGAAAGATACACGAATAGTTAGTGAAATGCCTTATGCTATGTCGGCTAAATGCAGTCAATGTAACGTTATCATGGTACGAGCATGGAGCCTTAGTTCAACGTCAAGCTGATAAAAGTAGCCTATTATTGTAACGTTGCAGTGGGAGTTTACAGTACATGAGTTTCCAGCATGTCAGTGTTGCCAGGTCCGTATGCCTGCACTGTTTCCGCGGGTTGTTTGTGTAGTGCACGGGTTGACGCAATTGTTTTACCCACTGGAACATGATTGTTATCGGGGAAACACCCGGGAACGCTATTTGACTATTTTTGGCCGTGATTGGGTTAGTTTTGATGAGCAATTGGCCTGGTTTTGTTGTCCAGACCTGGCAACCCTGTGTGTGACGCTTTCGCTGTTGCGTTGAAAGTCTCCGTGTGGCCGGTAGTGAATGCTCGCTCTTGAGATCGCACACGCGCACACACACACGAGCACGAGCGCTCTTGTTGCAATCTGAAACATCACCGCTAGAGGCCGCTAATTGTTACACAGAGCACCTTTAAAACATTTTGGTATTCTGCTGATGAGGCCAAAAACTGCTTACCACATGTTTTTATAAAATAAGAACAATTATTAAGACATAAAACACAACGTCTGTTTTCTGGATCTGGCCAAAAAGACAGAGGCCTAAAACTCTGGTGTCAAAGTATTGGTGAAGACAGAATAAAAAATGACTTATCCCACCTTTCACTTAAAAATGCCACTTATCAACTGTAATTCATTAGTTTAACTGTTGTTTGACATACACAAAATAACTGTGTATCTATGACGTGCTGTGAAATGCAAATCTTTAAGTGTAATATTTAGACGTTTTCGAAGTGTGATAATTTTATAGCAGTAACAGAAAAACAGCAATACTCATCTTTCATGTCTATGTTTCATAGACATAGCAGAAAGATGTTCTAAAAGAAATATGATATGTTTAGTCTTAAACACTCTCATGTAGAATGACTGACATTTTAATTCTCTTTATGCTATATTTGTTCATGTTTCATAAATTCCTACATGAACATGTTTGACCACGCTCGGAGACTATAGTTTTTGCAAACTGTAGCCTACAAAAACAAAATAAACAAAATGTAAATAGCGTAATCAACTAGTATATAAAATTTAAATTACAAACATTCAAAACGAGCACAAGTGGCTTTTCTGTATTTGTTTTAAATGGCTCATGCTGTATTTCATTTTTTAGCATGTTGACCTCTAGAATTTACTTTTGTGCAATTTTATCTGCAGGTTTTACCATAGTGTGGAACTTTGTTTAACAGCCTCAAGCTTTATCATTTCACATATCTCAGTGCAATATCAGATGTGATTCTGTCGTAATAGTTTAAGTGTAAAACAGCATGGACTTACTTTTCGTGTTAATACTTTGTGTGATCATAGATAGAGGGAAAGATGCAAAGTATTAATTTAGTCAAACATTCTCAAACAGAAAGACTATCACTTTAAATATATATATATATATATATATATATATATATATATATATATATATATATATATATATATATATATATATATATATATATATATATATTCTTTATTTCAGACCCATGGCTACATATCAGAAAAAGAAAAGGAAAAAGGAAAGAAAAAGAAAAAAATTTCATACATTTTAAGTCATCACAGAAAAATTTAAAAGACATACAAGCTTTCATTCCAATGCCTCCAGAAACAGGAAAAATACCTTGTTGTAGTGACTGTGACTTACATAATTCACCTTTGTGTTAAATGTAGTTCTATACATTGTTGGTGATAAATGCAGTACTTTGTTCTTAGCGTTTTTCCTCATAACTGTTCAGGGATCGTGGTCCCTTTAAATGTTCTGAATGGGTGATGACGTAGGACGCTTGTCAGCGCCATTGGTGTTCTGTTAGTTTTTTCTTAAGAAATAAACGACACACGTATTTGTGTGCTCAAAGTGAGAAGTTGTCTCTTGCAAGTTACTGCAATTTCCACACTGGTGACCCCGATATTAGTCTGCTGGACGTATTCAGTGACACAACACGACCATGACTGCGAACGCTGTCACCCTCAAACTCCCCGAATTATGGGAATCGTCCGCATCGGCCTGGTTCGCACAGACTGAAGCGCAGTTCGCGCTGCGTGAGAACACCGCGGATACAACAAAATACTACTACGTAGTGTCGGCTCTCGGTAATTCAACGGCATCCAGAGTGGTGAGCCTTCTAACAAATCCTCCTGAAACCGAGAAATATGCAGCACTTAAAGCCCACCTGTTGAAAACGTTCGGACTGTCGGACGCTGAGAGAGCCAGCAGGCTTTTCTCCCTTCAAGGACTGGGTGACAGCAAACCGTCCGAGCTCATGGACCGCATGCTGGATCTTTTGGGAGAGCACAGACCCGATTTTCTGTTCATCCAGCTTTTCCTGCGTCAGCTGCCTTCACAAGTGAGAGCTGCATTGGCCAACACCACAATCACTGACTGTCGGAGACTGGCTGAGGAAGCTGATAAATTTTTCCTGGCGAGTCACGGACATTGTGCGGACGCGCTTTTTCCCGCGCACATCGCTTCAGTGACACGTGACGACTCCACCGTCGTCGCGGCAACCACTTCTCGGCGGCAGTTGTCTTCTGGCCCCCAACAACTTCCAGGCTTATGTTTCTACCATGCTAAGTTTGGAAACAAAGCTAACAAATGTCGCTCTCCATGCAGTTTCGGTGGGTCGGGAAACGCAGGGGCCGGCGCTCAGTAGTGGCCATGAGCGTCGGCCGCGTAGGCAGGCTGCTTTTCATCCACGACAGCATCTCTGGACGGCGTTTTCTGTGCGACACAGGAGCACAGAGGAGCGTCCTGCCTGCATCCCGTTTGGACATGGTGAACGACAGCCACGGCCCTCCTATGGAAGCTGCCAATGGTAGCCCCATCCGCACATATGGAACGAGGTACATCGAATTGTGTTTAGGAGGACAGCACTTCGGCTGGAACTTTGTTACCGCAAAGGTTGCCGTTCCCCTCCTCTGACCGAGGCGCGCAGTTCACGTCTGAGCTGTGGGACGCTGTCGCACAGAGCCTCGGAGTGAAACTCCACCGCACGACCGCATATCACCCGCAGGCTAACGGACTCTGTGAACGTTTTCATAGGTCAATGAAGGCTGCCCTGCGTGCCAGCCTCAAAGACAGCAACTGGGTCGACAAGCTCCCATGGGTGTTGCTGGGCATCAGGACTGCGCCAAAGGAGGACCTTCAGTCCTCATCCGCGGAGCTTGTTTATGGACAGCCACTGCGGGTACCGGGGGATTTTGTCCCTAGTGCCACGGTTCCCTGGTCTGCTACTTTCCAGCGGTCTACTCTACTGGACAATGCAAGGCTTTTCGCACCTGTCCCTACTTCACGTCACGGCCTCCCTCAGTCTCACATCCCCGCTGGACTTCAGACGGCTGACTACGTTTTCATTCGCCACGATGCCCACAGGGGACCGTTACGTCCGCCCTATGAGGGCCCATTTCGGGTTCTGGAGACGGGGGACAAACATTTTGTGGTGGACAGAGGCGGCAAACCGGAGCGACTTTCTATCGACCGCCTCAAACCGGCTCATTTGGACGTGGCCAGGCCCATCGACTTGGCCCAGCCCCCACGCCGCGGACGGCCTCCTGCTCTGCCTCCACCCCTTGCTCATAAACCTCCTACACTCCATGCCCCACACCCGGGTATTGATGGCACACCGGCTGCAGTGAGGTCTCCTCAACCTCCAGTGCAGCGCAGCCGCTGTGGTCGTTTGATACGCCCACCTCCCCGTTGACAGTTTGGTTCTTTGGTTACGGTGAATTCTGGGGGGACGTGTGTAGTGACTGTGACTTACATAATTCACCTTTGTGTTAAATGTAGTTCTATACATTGTTGGTGATAAATGCAGTACTTTGTTCTTAGCGTTTTTCCTCATAGCTGTTCAGGGATCGTGGTCCCTTTAAATGTTCTGAATGGGTGATGACGTAGGACGCTTGTCAGCGCCATTAGTGTTCTGTTAGTTTTTTCTTAAGAAATAAACGACACACGTATTTGTGTGCTCAAAGTGAGAAGTTGTCTCTTGCAAGTTACTGCAATTTCCACATTGTATCACTTAATATAATATTATTTAAGACCATTATGGTACAATTTTTTTCATCACTCAACCGACATATGAAATTATACATACACTTCCTTAAAGGGATACTGTCACGGTTGGGAAATTCATGGACGCTTCCTCGCGCTGTGTGTGTGTTTTTGTGAATGAATGTGTGTGTGTGTGGGCGTGGTCGCTGATTATCCTCCGGGATTATCAGCGACAGGTGTTGTGCATTACCACTGCCTATTTAAACTCATCTTGTGTGTCTTGTGTTTGTCAGATCGTTGTTTTGTGGATGTTGCCTGTTGTGTTCCTGTTTCTTCGGCTCCCTGTGTTTCCTGCCCCGTCTTCGTCTGGAGGTTCGCCATCGCAGTCTGTCTTCACGCTTCACCTTCACTGGGTTCTGCACGAGCACGTCACGTGTGACTAGCGGGATCGAGTTGCTCACGCAAGCCTGCGCTACCTCGTCCTCGTCATCTGAGTATTTCCATCGCTCATAGAAGGATCTATTGGTCTCTTCACCTCTCTTATGAACTGCAGTTGTTATTCTCTCATTCTACTGAGTACTGTGTTTGTTCATTCCATTCACTCTGAGACTGGTGCTTTATATTCTAATAAACACCTGTTTTTACTTGCTATTGTCTCCTCAATCCATTCGTCACAGAACGATCTGACCATGCAGGAGGCAGCAAGTGGATCTGAGCTCACGGACTACTTCGCTCACAACACGGCTCGCATGGAGCGGCAAGAGGAGAATCTCGCGGCAACTGGAAGAGCGGTGCAGGCGTTGGTAGTGCAGGTGTCGGGGCTCACCCAACAGATTCAACAACTGACACGACCCATTGCGCCCAACCCACCGCCGATTCCCCCCACACCACCCGCACCGCCCGCACCCGTTCGTCAACATGAGCCACGTCTGCCGACACCGGAGAGTTATTCTGGTGAGCCAAGTTATTGTAGAGCTTTCTTGACCAAGTGCTCTATGTTTTTTGCTCTCCAACCCTAGACATTTTGCACTGAAGATTCAAAGGTGGCCTTCGTGCTTACACTGCTGTCCGGGCGGGCGGCGCTATGGGGGACGGCGGTGTGGGAGAACCATCGTTCCTGTTGTGACTCGTTCGCGGCACTCTCGGAGGAGATGAAGAGGGTGTTTGACAGGGCAGTCGCAGGCAGAGAGGCGGCTCGCCAGCTCGCAGACATTCGCCAGGGAGAAAGATCCGTTGCCGACTATTCCATTGAGTTTCGCACCCTCTCCGCAGAGTGCCGCTGGAACGAGGAGGCGCAATGGGATGTCTTCCTGCATGGGCTGGCTGACCGCATCCAACACGAGATTTACACCCTGGACCTGCCAGAGAAACTCGACGACCTGATCGAACTGGCCTTAAGAGTGGATGCACGCCTGCATCGGTTAGAACTTCACACTCGCACGGCACCCACACAGAGGAGCTTTGGGGTCTCTCCACTCAACACTCGTGATGCGGTCAGCCCCGTCGACGATCACGAGCCCATGCAGGTGGGTCGAGCCCGGCTCTCCGGGAGGAGAGAGAGAGGAGGAGGGCCCGAGGATTATGTCTTTACTGTGGCGGAGCGGGACATTTTCTCAATAATTGCCCGGTAAAAGAGCGTGCCCGGCAGTGAAGAAGAGGATCCTGTCGGGCGGGGTCTCCATCCAGAAAACCTCTTCCACCCTCCTCCCGGTGAGATTGCAGTGGGCAACTCGGTCACATCACTGCCAAGCTCTTCTCGACTCCGGCGCAGAAGGTAATTTTATGGACTGGTCACTTGCACAACAGCTTCAGATTCCCACCATACCTCTCACTAACAAGATCTCAGTCAACGCACTCAATGGTCAACAGTTACCCACTGTATCTCACACTACCAGTCAGATAACACTCATCACATCCGGCAACCATTCCGAAGAACTGTCATTTCTCCTTATGGACTCCCCTCAGGTTCCTATTGTCCTCGGCCACCCTTGGCTGGTGCAGCATAACCCCAGAGTGGACTGGGGCCATAACTTTGTTTCTGCCTGGAGCACTGAGTGTTATGCATCTTGTTTAGTGTCTGCTGGTTCGTCTCTGTCTTGTCCTGTCTTGCAGGAGGAGTCGGTGAATTTGTCAAACGTGCCCGCTGAGTACCTCGACCTGAAGGAAGTGTTCAGTAAGTCCAGAGCTGCTTCTCTTCCTCCACACCGTCCCTATGACTGTGCTATAGATCTACTGCCAGGTACGTCTCCGCCCAAGGGCAAGCTTTACTCTCTGTCTGTTCCCGAGAGGGAGGCCATGGAGAAATATATTTCTGATTCTCTGGCATCCAAATTCATTCGACCTTCCTCTTCTCCAGCGGGGGCGGGGTTCTTTTTTGTGGGGAAGAAGGACGGTTCTCTGCGACCTTGCATTGATTACCGAGGGCTGAATAACATCACGGTAAAGAACACTTATCCTTTGCCGTTGATGTCTTCAGCCTTCGAGAGGTTGCAGGGAGCGTCGGTCTTCACAAAACTGGACTTACGTAACGCTTATCATTTGGTCCGCATCAGGAAGGGGGATGAATGGAAGACCGCTTTTAACACCCCCAGAGGGCACTTTGAATACTTGGTTATGCCTTTTGGACTTTCCAATAGCCCAGCGGTCTTCCAGGCACTCGTCAATGATGTGCTGAGAGACATGGTCGATCAGTTCATTTATGTCTACCTGGATGACATATTGATTTTTTCTTCGTCTCTCCAAGAACACGTTCAGCACGTCAGACGGGTGCTTCAGAGGTTGCTAGAGAATGGGCTTTTTGTCAAGGCGGAGAAATGCGCTTTTCATGCACAGTCGGTCCCTTTCCTAGGTTACGTCATTTCGTCTGAGGGAGTGCGCATGGATCCTGAAAAGGTTAAGGCTGTGGTGGATTGGCCAAGTCCAGATTCCCGTAAGGCCCTACAGAGGTTTCTGGGGTTTGCCAATTTTTACCGACGTTTCATTCGTAATTACAGCCAACTAGCCGCGCCTCTGACTGCCTTGACCTCCCCCAGAACGACGTTCAGGTGGTCCGAAACAGCCGAAGCTGTATTCACCAACCTGAAGAGCCGCTTCGTTTCGGCTCCCATTCTTACGACCCCTGATCTGTCACGTCAGTTCGTGGTGGAGGTCGATGCGTCAGAGGTGGGGGAGGCGCAGTACTTTCTCAGCGTTCTTCTTCAGACGACAAGATGCATCCTTGCGCGTTTTTTTCTCATCGCTTGTCGCCTACCGAACGTAACTATGACATTGGTAACAGAGAGTTGTTGGCAGTCAAGTTAGCATTGGAAGAATGGCGACATTGGTTAGAAGGGTCGGGGGTACCTTTTATAGTCTGGACTGATCACAAGAACCTAGAATACATCCAATCTGCTAAAAGACTCAACTCCAGGCAGGCTCGGTGGGCTCTTTTTTTCGGTCGTTTTGATTTTAGTCTTTCGTACCGCCCGGGTTCTAAAAACATCAAACCCGATTCTTTATCTCGTATTTTTGACCCATCCGAACGCCCGTCTACTCCCGAGTGCATTTTACCGGAGACTCGATTCATCTCCACACTCCGATGGGAGGTCGAATCGAAGGTCAAGACGGCCTTAGAAGGGGTAACGCCCCCGTCCCGGTGCCCACCGAACCGATTGTTTGTGCCGGAGGGATTACGGTCCGACGTTATTCAGTGGGGTCATTGTTCCAATGTAGCCTGTCACCCAGGAGTAAACCGAACTAGATTTCTAGTCAAGCAACGATTCTGGTGGCCATCTATGGCTTGCGACATTCGAGATTTTGTTTTGGCCTGCTCGATCTGTGCTATTGGTAAGACTTCCAATCGACCCCCAGATGGGCTTCTTCAACCGCTGTCTGTCCCTTCGAGACCCTGGTCCCATATAGCGCTAGATTTTGTCACCGCCCTCCCCCCTCCCAAGGCAATACGGTGGTTTTAACCGTAGTGGACCGGTTCTCGAAGGCGACGCACTTTATTCCCTTGCCCAAATTGCCTTCAGCCAAGGAAACAGCGGTGACTGTCATCAATCACGTCTTTCGGCTACATGGCCTCCCGACGGACGTGGTTTCTGACAGGGGATCCCAATTTGTCTCCAAATTTTGGCAAGAATTTTGTAAATTACTGGGGCGACTGTTAGTCTCTCTTCGGGTTACCACCCCCAGAGCAATGGGCAGACCGAGAGAGCCAACCAAGATTTGGAGAGAATGTTGCGATGTGTTACCGCCAAGAATCCTTCCTCTTGGTGTCAACAACTCTCAATGGTGGAGTACGCACACAACTCGTTACCTGTGTCATCCACGGGCCTATCTCCGTTTGAGGGTAGCTTAGGGTACCAGCCACCTATTTTTCCTAGTCTGGAATCCGAAGTCGCGGTTCCCTCCGCTCACGCCTTCGTCCAGAGGTGTCACCGTACTTGGACCAGAGTCCGTGAGACTATGCTCCAAGTAAGGGCGCTCACCAAGGTTAAGGCCGATCGCCACCGGTCAAGACCTCCCGTATATGTCGTCGGTTCCAAAGTGTGGCTTTCTACTAAGAACATTCCACTCCGCTCCGTTTCTAATAAGCTAGCTCCCAAATTCATTGGCCCATTTCCTGTCACCAAGATCATTAGTCCGGTGACAGTTCGCCTCAAACTCCATCCTGCGTACAGAAGAATTCATCCCGTGTTCCATGTTTCCAAATTGAAACCCGTATTTTATTCAACCATTAATCCGCCAGCCCCGGTTCCCCCACCGCCGCGACTCGTAGATGGGGAACCCACGTATTCGGTAAATCGAATTCTGGACTCGAGACGGAGGGGACGCGGATTTCAGTATCTGGTGGACTGGGAAGGTTACGGTCCGGAGGAGAGAAGTTGGGTTCCTGCTAGGGACATTCTGGATCAGTCCCTTATTGATGATTACTATCAACAGGTAGGTTCCTCTGGGAGCTCCAGGAGCCGCTCTTAGGGGGAGGGGTACTGTCACGGTTGGGAAATTCATGGACGCTTCCTCGCGCTGTGTGTGTGTTTTTGTGAATGAATGTGTGTGTGTGTGGCGTGGTCGCTGATTATCCTCCGGGATTATCAGCGACAGGTGTTGTGCATTACCACTGCCTATTTAAACTCATCTTGTGCGTCTTGTGTTTGTCAGATCGTTGTTTTGTGGATGTTGCCTGTTGTGTTCCTGTTTCTTCGGCTCCCTGTGTTTCCTGCCCCGTCTTCGTCTGGAGGTTCGCCATCGCAGTCTGTCTTCACGCTTCACCTTCACTGGGTTCTGCACGAGCACGTCACGTGTGACTAGCGGGATCGAGTTGCTCACGCAAGCCTGCGCTACCTCGTCCTCGTCATCTGAGTATTTCCATCGCTCATAGAAGGATCTATTGGTCTCTTCACCTCTCTTATGAACTGCAGTTGCTATTCTCTCATTCTACTGAGTACTGTGTTTGTTCATTCCATTCACTCTGAGACTGGTGCTTTATATTCTAATAAACACCTGTTTTTACTTGCTATTGTCTCCTCAATCCATTCGTCACAGATACTCCACCCAAAAATGAAAATTCTGTCATCATTTGCTCACCCTTAAGTTGTTGCAACCCTGTATGAGTTTCTTTCTTCTGCTGAACACAAAGGAGATATATTTGAAGAACGATTGGAACCAAACAGTTGTTTGGCACCATTGACTTCCATAGTAAAAAAAAAAAAAATACTATGGAAGTCAATGGTGCCAAAGTTCCAATCGTTCTTCAAAATATCTTCCTTTGTGTTCAGCAGAAGAAAGAAACTCATACAGGGTTGCAACAACTTGAGGGTGAGTAAATGATGACCAAATTTTCATTTTTGGGTGGAGTATCCCTTTAAGACCTCATGCAAAGTGAATACATTATTAGATACAAACATTTGGCTTGCACTTGTCCACCTTGGGAGCTTTAAAACATTTGGATTCTCTCTCTGCGTCGTCCTTGCTGCATCATTACATCAGCGGTTTGAATTTAGGAACATCAAAATGACTGCTGTGTTCCTTATTACACCCAAGAACAGAACACCACAATCGCTTAGACGCCATTCTGATCCAGTGTATCAACAATGACGGACTATGATGACAGCTCGCTCAGGGCGGGTCTGTGTTGAAACACTGCTGTCAATCAACAATCATGGGAGGGGCGTCCGACCGTGTGACGTCACACGATCGAACGGCTCGATTTAAGACAGGGGAAAAACATATAAGGCGATTAAAACAAAAACAATTGATGGATTTTTAGCATTATATGATGATTGTGTACAGGCACTGCCAAAACACATTTCAGTACAATCAACTTGAAAAAGTGCATGTACCATTATGACCCCTTTAAGGTTTGATGTATATACCAAAAATGTAGGATTCTTATCAGATACGGGGGAACCCCTCTGTCTTGCAATTTTATAAATAACTTTGTATGATTAATTCGATCAAACGCCTTAGATGCATCTAAAAAACACACGCATCTAAGAAACTTAAATTCTTAATTGTCATTTATTCCCATAAATACTGAATGACAGCTCTCAAAGAAAAAAAAGTCTTCACCTAAAACACATCTAGTCCAACATACAAAATGTGAAACTGTCATCTGAACAAGATGACTAAATGTAGTGGAGTAATAAAAAATAATGGTAACACTTTATTTTACGGTGTCTTTGTTACATATGTTACATGTACTTACCGTAGTAATAACAGTAAATTATGCATAATTACATGCAACTAACCCTCAACCAAACCCTAATCCTACCCTAACCCTATAGTAAGTACATGTAGTTAACTATTATTACTCAGTACTTAAATATATAATTACACTGTAACAATGACACCTAAATAAAGTGTGACCAAAATAATTTGCAAACTTTTGTGTATTTATTATAAATGGGGCTTTTCTTAGAGATTTGGTTTTTTGAATCTTACATGTATGTTTTGGACACATGTGATTCATGTAGATTATGTTTTAAAGTTAGTCCATAGGCTTTACAAGGGTGTGGTACTTTGCAACATATTTTGTCACACCGTAGTGATGCAGTGTAAAAATACACCCACATATTTAAGCACAGCTATTTACACATAGGCGTACTAAGTAGGAGAATATCTAACTGTATATTTTAGAGTGTGAACATTCCATTATCTGTTTATTTGGGGTCAGAGAACATCCTTAGCTCACTCATTTAATCAATCAATTTTGTGCTGAAAAAATAAAGGTATTAGTTAATAACAAACAAACAAAAATACTTCAAATCAACATGAAACCATAATATTAATAAATAAAATATTACAGTTTGAAAATGACTTCCATAATATTTTCTTTTCGTAAAGCTATGCTTGGATCACCCAACACGAAGTTTTGAGTTGTGGGTGAGACCTCGCAAAGATTACACCATTATATCATCTGGTTTAGTTGTATTTTAAAACACAGTTTTGTCTTAAAAATATTGTATTTTGTACTTTTACGTTACGTTATTGGTACCACGATTGTTTTTAAGGGAAATTAAATATTCTCAGGACTCAGGAGACCCATTGAAGTTAGGACTTCTGAAGACCTCTCATGTGTAGATTATCTCGGTTGAAAAATGCTGTTTTGTAATTCACACATCTGAAATTAAGGACTAACTTGTAGGGTATTTAAAAAAAAGCCTCCAAAATCTAGGAGGTCAAAGGGCATTCCTTCTGCTATTATTATCATCAGCTCTCCCCAAAGTCTGTTCATGCGGCCAGACAGCCTGTCGCATCAACAAATGCTAACATTTTTAAATTCGACATATTTTGAGTGGATAACCGATAGTATATTCTCAGTAAAGGGTTTCACCCTGTGTGTTTCCACACTGATTAAAGTAACACTAAGTAGTTTTTCAACCTTCATAATATATTTCCAAGACCCTTGTGATGGTACATCGACATAAAATAAGTTAAACGACTCGTCTACCATCGCCTGACGGGGTCTGTATCGCTTTTACTGGCACTATGTAACTTCGGGTTTCGGGTAGGAACCCATGCACAAAAAAGAACTACAAACTCGACTGCTTTACGTCAAGCGCTACAATAGTCATTATTTCGTTTTTCTTCTTTTCTGATGTCGCAATACATCATCCTTTCATGAAATCATGTAACATACTCTACCTTGTCAGTGGACATCGTTAATTCTGAAGCCGGTGCTGGATAAACAGCGAGCGAGCGTGCGACGGTAGGCTAAATCATTTACGACAGCGGCAATGGACAATTTCGTTTCCAACCAGTAGGGCGACCGAAGAGGAAAAAATACTTAATGTTACTTTAAGGATAGTTACACGGAAAGTAAAAATGATATATACCTTATACGTGCAATAGATCATAGCTAGCGTAGAAAAAGTAAGATCATAATTTGATTAAGATGAGTAAAATGAAATATTCGCTCAAGACAAACTTTACTTATGCTGCGTCATGGACCACAGAAGCACATCGCGTCTCTGAAAATGTGTGGAGATTTTCTAAAAGATAGCCTACAACTTAATCTAAATAAGAGCAATAGAGTCCTAGGATTTCTTAAAGACAAAACAAAAAAAATAATAAAATTGTGACAAACTTTGGACAAACATCCTGTTTGAAATATTTTTGTATAAGCAAGTACAAGCAAGTACTAAGACGCCAAAGCACAGTTTTTGCTTTAAAAAAATGTTTTAAAAAGTTTTTGAACAGATGCTGTTTAGTAAAAATAATACCTAGGTTAAATTTAAGCAATACGTCTTCTAAGAAGATAAATAGAAGATACGATTTTTATAAAACTTTAAAGATTTGATTCAAACAGTCTTTTCATTTTAAAAGATCTAATTTAAACTTTTAAGATTATACTTATAAATGAATTTAGTATGAATAAAACTCTGGAACGCAGACTAGCTTCACTGTGACATTGTGCCCATAGGTTCATCTGGTCTCTAACTCCTCCATCACTGTGAGGGTCTCAAGCATTCATTTCACAGTGTAGTTTATCCCTGAAGGATCTGGGAGTGTTTTGTTGATAAAACTTAAACTATTTGCTGTTTTGTTTTATTATCATTGCATAAAGAACTACTTCTTCAGTTGAGAAGACAGTTCTTCAGTTCAGTATGAAAATGTAAGATGTTTTTTGTACTTATATATGTGATTTATTTATATATATTAATTTAGCTAAAACTATTTTCATAAATTGTTTGAATAAATAAACATATTTGTTATTACTCATTGAGTTATATACTTACTTTATAATAATTTAATTTAAAAATTGTATGGAACCAAGTGTGTGTGGGTGGGTGTGTGGGTGTGTGGGTGTGTGAGTGTGTGGGTGTGTGGGTGTGTGAGTGTGTGGGTGGGTGTGTGGGTGTGTGTGTGTGGAAAGCAGCTTAGACATTATATTAAATTATTAATTTTTATTTTATTTTATTTGAAATGTAAAAATGCAGTTTTCTGTGATGGTCATGTTTAGGTGTACGGGATATAATATGCAGTTACAGTACACTAATCATTATGGCTATGGAAAGCCCCCCATAAAAATTTAAACATGGACAAAAATGCTGATTGAATATTTTCATATAAATGAGATTTAAGACGACTAAGTACAGTTTTTTTATTTAACATTTTCAACAATCTAAAGTTTTTGAACCAGATTTTTTTTTGATAAAAAATTATACTTTAGGTCACCGTTAAACAAAATCATTACAGTAATCTTCTAAAAGATAAATAGAAGATACGCATGTATTAAAACTTTAAAGATTTAATTTAAACAATATTTTCATTTTAAAAGGTCATATTTAAACGTTTACGATTAAGCTTTGAAATAAAATTTAGTACGAACAAAACTTTCGCTCTGGAAAGGCGTTAGCAGACTAACATTACGCTGTGACATGATGCAGAGTCTCATCTCTGTCACCCTGAAGCACACATAATTGTCAAGTGACTTCTTTCTCAAGAAGGACCTTATAATCAGCTTATCAATGGTGTCCCAATGAGGCTTCACACTTTCTAAATGTTTTCAGTGTGTCAGCTCTCTCTAAAGATAAGCCTGTGTGATGATTTTTCTTACAGATTACTTAAGGAATTATTGAACATTTCACATGGGTGAGATGACTTGTTGTGACACTTCAAATTTCTAATTATTTTACATATCCCCTGATAAATAAAGAATATACTTTCATTTAAAGTCTTAATAAAAACAAAACATTCACAATGTCTCATCCTGGACAAATAGCCTAACACACCCCACCCCTCTGACTCACAGACTGTCAAACAATACTCTGGGATCTTTTGTATTTAACTTGTTGCATTTTTCTGAACCCCATTTATATGATGTATGGACAACTATATGTTAGGAGCTACCTCTTCCACTCTCTAAAAATGTAAGAGGATTTTTTTATTTGTTTTTTTCCATCTAAACTAAACTGCTGTGTGGGAGAGAGATGCATGTGACACAACCTGATGTCAGAGTTAAAAAAATAACCCCCAAAAAAATGAATCATTAGACATATTCTACTCACGAGATCATACACATTAGTCAATTACTCTATGGTCATAGGCAGAGGTGTAGTGGTAAAAAAAGAGTCATTGATTAATTCAAACGATTCGTTCAAACGGCTGATTCATTCAAGAATGAGACAGATGTTTATGAATGGGTCATTGAATCTTTGACTGAACCGATTTGTTCAAAATGCTGAATCATTCAGTGATGAAAACAGGTTGAGTGTTCCTGTGAGATGCGCCGTGGTTCTGCTGTGATTTTTGTTTGGAACTATTTTCGCTGCTGAAACAGAACAAAAACAGCCAATATTGCATCTAAAATGTAAGTGACTTAATTTTAACTGTTTATTGAACTGTTGTAGGAAATCAATGTCACATTTTCAATCGTGATGGTGTTCAGGAAAAATAATTGAGGTTGCTTAAAGGTATAGCGGATAGTCTTGATGATCCACCCGGAAAAAGAAAATCCTCCGCTATACCTTTAACATATGTTAAAAATGTGTGTGTGTGTGTGTGTGTGTGTGTGTGTGTGTGTGTGTGTGTGTGTGTGTGTGTGTGTGTGTGTGTGTGTGTGTGTGTGTGTGTGTGTGTGTGTGCGCTGCGCTCATGTGTGTAGATTTCTCCTCGAGAGGCTGCGCGAGCGTTAACAGCGCATCGTCAGTAATAGTCAACAACACTGGCAGAATGCAGCGCAATATGA
>JAZAVI010001364.1:0-12500 GCA_036326025.1 Chrosomus eos
GTGATGGCAGTGTTAACATGACTGATGTCTTCATGCTTCACACACACACACACACACACACACACACACACACACACACACACACACACACACACACACACACACACACACACACACACACACACACACACACACACACACACACACACAGCTCTTCTGTTATGATCTGTCTGTTAATAGTTAGTTGTCACAGGCAGTAGTGTAGTTTATGATAATATATAACTATAAATCTCTTCTTTCTTTTCTTTCTTCTCTCTCTCTCTCTTCTCTCTTTCTCACTTTCTCACTTTCTCTTTCACTTTCTCTCTTTTCTCATCTTTCTCTCTTCTCTCTCTCTCTCTCTCTCTCTCTCTCTCTCTCTCTCTCTCTCTCTCTCTCTCTCTCTCTCTCTCTCTCTCTCTCTCTCTCTCTCTCTCTCTCTCTCTCTCTCTCTCTCTCTCTCTCTCTCTCTCTTCTCTTCTCCTGTAGTTCAGGGCACTCGAGTGCTGGCAACAGGAGGAGCGTCATCTAACAAGGAGATTTTACAGGTATTATTTTAGGATGCTGTAGTTATCACTGATCACGTGATTATGAGTCTGCAGGTATAGTGTAATATCTGAGCATTATGTCAGGAGTTGTAATGTTTGTTCATATCTCAACACTCCAGGTTCTGTCTGATGTCTTCAACGCTCCGGTTTACACCATCGACGTGCCGAACTCGTCCGGCCTCGGCTGCGCTTACAGAGCTCTGCACGGTAAACACACATCATGCTTATTATATTATAACCCAGATCATTCTGGTTCTGGCGTCTGATTGGTCAATCCACAGCCAATAGAGACCAACTATTAACCTTAGTTTACATGTCATCACTAGATCTAGTTAGATTTACATTTTATAAGATAATGCCGTTTCAAATTTTGTAAAATGTTTTTTGTAATATATTTTAATTAATATATGAATGAATATATTAATTAAAGTAATTATCATTAAATGTAAATATAATTAACATTAAATAAAGTATTTTATTTTTTTACATTTAAAGTTAGATGCAATATTTACATTTGGACAAAAATAGATTTAAGAATTATATGTAATAGTTTATTTTTAATTATTATGTTTATTTATTTTACTCACTTAAAAATATTGGGTTAAAAATAACCCAACAAGTAACCCAACTATGGGTTAGCATAGCACCTTCCCAACTGTGGGTTATTTTAACCCAATGCATTGGGTTAAACGCCAGTTGGGTTAAAATAACCCAACAGTTTAGTTAAATTTTTATTTTTATTTATGACCATATTTTAATAAATAAAATGCACTGTTTTCAAATACAGATTGTTTATTTGTATAAAACAATACATTGGTTTCAACAAATATATTTTTAAATTACATTTAATGTAAATATACATGTACATACAACACACATAATAAATTCAAAACCTATGCAAGTATGTATAAACAGTACACATTCAAAACATGTACATAGAGTACAAATACATAAAATATATACATACAGCACACAAAAATAAAAAAAATTCACTAAATTCAAAACCTATACAAATATGGACAAAATACACAAATTATTAACATTAAATTCTAATCACAACTTTATTAAAAGGTCTTCAACTGTACACTGAATGCATTGATGTGTTGTTGTAAACATACCTTAAGTATTACAACTAAAAATGTTGACTACTGGACCTGATGATGATGATGATGATCAAAGTTCTTGATGAGGCAGCAATGTGTTAAAGGAACTCCTCCGGATATATTAAAGTTTGCATGCTACAAAAACTCCCAAATGGATGCAGAGGTCTTGAAATAGTTTATGTCATAGATGTTAAATTTTTTTTTAAACAGATCCATTGCTTGAAATAATGTCTTCTGTTCAACTGCTTTCACACTGAATATGATAAAAACATGCAAGTTCTCTTTGTCCCCAAGCATCGTCACGTGGATCCGGGCATGTCTCACTGTTCAGATCGGCACCATGTCAGTTCCACTTCCAACCTTAAAAGAATAAATAAAGTTCAGTTGGGCATGCACTGACAACATCAACAGTTTAAATTATGAAAAAGTTTCATCACAGCAGTGCTGTATTGAATTAAATATGGTCACTCTAAATTATGGTCACTCTAATTAATAATAGTTTACCCAAAAATTTAAACTCTGTCATTAATTACTCGCCCTCATATCATTCCAAACATGTAAGACTTTCGTTCGTCTTCGGTGATGAGTCTGAGAGATTTTTGTCCCTTCATTGACAGCTACGCAACTATGCCCCAGAAAGGTAGCAAAGACGTCATTAAAGTAATCCATGCGACTCCAGTGGTTCAACCTCAATTTTATGAAGCATGATGAGTATATTCTATCCCTTAACCATAATTTACCACTTTATTTACAAAAAAATTAACTCAAACACGAGAGCACCTCGACGCATGCGTGTTGTGTTAAATCCGAGAGCAGACGACAAGAGCGTGAACACAACAATTATGATTTTTTTGCACAAAGCACTCGCGTCGGTTCATAAAACGATTCTTTCATTTTGAGTTGACTGCGCATGCACAACATCCTATCCACTTTGCTAAAGATATATTTTACATATAATCCAATAACAACACACAGTTACGTGACATGAACGACTCAAAGCCGAGAGATGAACTAATCAATACTGTATCAGCTACCGACTGCATAGCTTCAGTCTATGGGGCTGTTACATGTTAAAAGAATGGACTCGAACCCGAAGTCGTTAGACTCGAAACATGAACGAATCAATTCTGGTTCCGGTACAGACTGCATAGCTCAGTTTATGAGGATGTCACGGGATGAATGAACGGCTTAGATCGGGAGGTGAGGTAAACTAATAGACTGCATAGCCTGAAAGGTTAAATAAATGAATTAATCGTTTCCGTTTCTCATAATTTGGCCTCTTCCTAGCATTGCAATTTTTTTCTTATTCTAAATGTGATCAGCATTTGATGTGTTTGATGAATTTGGCAATTGGCATGTAACATTTTAAATACATTCTGCTGAAATTAATGAAATGACTTGAAAAAAAGAGATTCAAAGATCCGAGTCAGTAAAATTTTCCGAACTTCCCACTACTACTGGACAGTAGCTTTCGGCAGTCTGTAAAAATATACCGCAGATTTCTTGTCAAATCTAGTTGTACAAATAAATCCTAAAGCTCTTTCCCATTTTAATGTGTTTTTCCCATGGCAGTCATTCTGCCACTTGAAGGTGACGTCACGCGCATACTCTCTATTCTGAACATTATTAAACTCACCATTCCAAGAAAACTGTGAAGTCTGGGATGTTCTCTAATGATTTCTTCAATAGTTTTTGTTCGAGAGGATCAATTCCACGCATTGCAGTTTGTTGAGTTGGTGTGTGAATTCATGAACTCGTGGACTTGGCTGTGAGGACTTCTTGCTTTCTTTTTGCCACAATATTGTCAGTCATCAGACAGCTTAGACTCTACTGAAATGAAAACATACTGTATTAAAATGAGGGAAGACAGCTGAAAAAACAAACATAAGCAATTAACTGGATATGTAGTAGCCCAAGCACTGCACATTTGTTCTCTCTAATCATTATTCAACTTACCAGCTTGTTAGTAGAGGGACTCCAAGACTGGTGCCAGATAAGGAAGGCGTGCTGTCCAGGACCAGAGTACCATTGTCATCCAGCAGTGTAAAACTTTCATTTACTCCTTCCTGTGCTAGAATGAAGCAGAAAATAAGAAATATTTTCAGAGAAGTAAGCTAGTCCTTAAAAATATGTTTGTAAAAACCCTTATATATATCACTTATTTCAATAGCTTACTCACCTTGAAAGGTTTCATATAAAAGGCAGAAGATCACCAGTTGTAGTCTGCTTCACAAATTAACCCATTTGTCTAAAACAAAAGTATAACACATTTAGTGCAACACATTTAAATAAAAGGCAAAAATTTCACAAGAAAAAAATACTATAATTGGACACTTCAGCTACTCCTGTATTAATACAGTTGCATGCCACATACATGACTATTCATACAACATTCATTATGAATATACCACATTTCTGCCAAAATACCATAGTTAAAGTTTGTGTTACAGTAAATCAAGATAACGTTAAACTGTTTTGGAAAAGAAACTTTCTTTGACTAATCATGAACTAATGGTTTATTTGTTGCACACTGTGCAACATTGTGTTTCACGCATTGTTTCATGTTTTACGCCTCAATGTTGTTGGGAATATCTGCACTTTTTCATCTTTCTTTCATCTCGGAGATTTCAGCGAACTCAAACGGTTCTCACTGCATCTCACACCGCTGCTGTGGTGTCGTGTGTGCCGATGTCTGAGCTCGCGCCGCTGGGCCGAGCTGATAAATGGTGCGCGCACTACGGTTCAAATAAGTAGAGCTCTTTCGTCACGCATTTAGTGACAATTGTAGTCGCACCTGTACAAATAGTAAGTCTAGAGCACTGCTTCAGCTGGGACAGACCATCTCTAAAGTCCCTTTAATACATTTGCTATAACGAATAAAGTTATTTACCGCAAAACAGGCGTAGGCCTAATGCTAGATAGTGATTTCAGATTAGGCCTAACGTTAGCTACTTAGTTTATTGTAGTAACGTTAGGTAACTTACTGGTAATACATCTCTTAACGGTTTCGCTAGTATAATGTTATAATTAATTACTTTATTACTGCTAGCGAGCTCACGGGGATAGCTAGGATTCATTTCCAATCGATCTCACTTCCCGGAAAACGGACTAAGGGAACTTCGTTTTTAAAAAATATAAAATGTGGTTTTATAATAATTATATTCAATGTCTCAGTACACTATACTTGATGTTAAAAAATATATGACTTACCTTTCATAATCAGGATGCAGCAGGCAGCAGCAGCTTCTGTGTTGTTGAATAACTTCTGTCACGACCGTTAAAATTTGAACCGTCACTGCGGAAACCGAAGATTATCTGACCCAACCGTCGGGTTATTTCTAAAAAATAACCCAACGATTTTATAAATGACCCAATATTTTGGAAAATAACCCAATATATTGACCCAATATGTGTAACCCATCGGTTGGGTTAAACAAATAACCCAACGTTTTTTAGTGTGTATGTATGTGTCACAGGTCGGGAGGGTCGACTAGGTCTACCCCCTCCCTTTAGAATGTACCACTGAGGAGCAGACCAGAAACCAGGCGGACAAGGAAAGTAAAATGTAACAGGCTTTATTGATTAAAAGAATTTGTATATCCTAATTAAAATTCCTCCTTCCTCCCCCGCATCCAGTGGCCGTCGGGACGTCGGCTGGACGACAGGCGGGGACTGGGTCCACTCAACCCCCTCGGACTCTTCGGGTGCCGAGGTTCTCGGCAATGGAGGGAACGCGGACCTGACCAGCAGGTAAGTGCTCTAAGCACGGCTTTCCTTCTCGGACTCTGAGCGGACTGTACTCTTCTCGACCTCCCAAGTACAGAAGTTTACAGCGGTGAAGAAGAGCGTCGACTGGACAGCCGGTAGGTACTCCTGGTACGGTAGGTTCTTTCCTATGCAGGGGATGCAGAAAGCTTACGGCTGTGAAAGGGGCGTCGACTAGACAGCAGGTGGGTACTTCGAGCACGGTTGGTCCTTTCCTATACAGGGGATGCATAAAGCTCACGGCTGTGAAAGGGGCGTCGACTAGACAGCAGGTAGGTACTTCGAGTCCGGTTGGTTCTTTCCTATACAGGGGATGCCGAAAGCTCACGGCTGTGAAAGGGGCGTCGACTAGACAGCAGGTAGGTACTTCGAGTCCGGTTGGTTCTTTCCTATACAGGGGATGCAGAAAGCTCACGGCTGTGAAAGGGGCGTCGACTAGACAGCAGGTAGGTACTTCGAGTCCGGTTGGTTCTTTCCTATACAGGGGATGCAGGAAACTTAGGGCTGTGGAAGGAGCGTCGACTAGACAGCAGGTGGGTACTTCGAGTACGGTTGGTCCTTTCCTATACAGGGGATGCAGAAAGCTCACGGCTGTGAAAGGGGCGTCGACTAGACAGCAGGTAGGTACTTCGAGTCCGGTTGGTTCTTTCCTATACAGGGGATGCAGAAAGCTCACGGCTGTGAAAAGGGCGTCGACTAGACAGCAGGTAGGTACTTCGAGTCCGGTTGGTTCTTTCCTATACAGGGGATGCAGGAAACTTAGGGCTGTGGAAGGAGCGTCGACTAGACAGCAGGTGGGTACTTCGAGTACGGTTGGTCCTTTCCTATACAGGGGATGCAGAAAGCTCACGGCTGTGAAAGGGGCGTCGACTAGACAGCAGGTAGGTACTTCGAGTCCGGTTGGTTCTTTCCTATACAGGGGATGCCGAAAGCTCACGGCTGTGAAAGGGGCGTCGACTAGACAGCAGGTAGGTACTTCGAGTCCGGTTGGTTCTTTCCTATACAGGGGATGCAGAAAGCTCACGACAGTGTTGATAACACAGAATGCACAAGGCGTTCGATGGAGGACACTCAGAACAGCAGATCACTGGACTTCCTCCGTTCTCCAGACAACAGCAATGATGAATCAGAACATCGCAAGCTTTAAATTCCACCGTCGCTTAATCTCCTCTTCAGCGGCTCCAAACTGCAACACAGGGCAAGGCCGAATGGGCACGTGACAGAATTCGGTATAGTAAGCATGCAGTAGCTTCACTTCAAACACACACGGTGGGCACAGCATCAACTCACGTCACCCTCAACCACTCTGTGAAATATTTCCTCCACTCGGGGCAGGGGGAAAGCATCCCGCTTAGTCACCTGGTTCAGCTTACGGTAATCCACACAGAATCTCCAGGAACCATTTTTCTTACGCACCAGTACGATAGGGGCGGCCCAAGGGCTACTACTTTCCCGGATAATCCCCTTGTCCAACATTCCTCGCAGGAGGGTGCGGACCTCAGAATACAGGGTCGGTGGCACTGGTCGATAACGTTCTCTACTCGGGGCGGCGTCCCCGGTCGGAATCTGATGTTTTACAATGTCCGTCCGGCCATAGTCCTCGTCGTGGGTCGAGAACAAGTGCTGCCATTTGAGCAGGAAATCCTGGAGCCGCCCAGTCTGTTCCTCTCCCAGTCCTTCACCGCGTAGTGACCCTCCCTGGAGGTGATTAGGCAATTCCTCTCCCTCACTACCCACCGGCGGTCCAGTTCGGGTCAGGGCAACTTCCACTACGGAGGGGCTTACCCGGTTAAACTGCACTTCACCCGGCTCTCTCACTTGTTGCGGGCACACCCCTGTGACTCGGGCCAGACACTGATGTCGATGCAACAGCACGGGGAACGCATTCACGTTCCGTACTTTCACAGAAATCCTCCCCCGCCGTGCTGTGGCTAGCCCCCGAGCTACCTCAAGGTTTGGGCCGTCCAGATGGGGTTCCACCAATACCCACTCTCCCGGGCCATAGAGTTGCGAGGGGAGCCTGGCCCACACCACAGCCTCACTCTGAGCGGGAATGGACAACGCGTATCGGCACGCCGTCCTCCCAGTGCCCTCTCGATCTCCTCGCGTCTCGGCAAGGCGAACCCGCCGACAATCGGCCTTGATCCGGTCCCACTCGTGACTTTCCGCGGTCGAGGCCGTCTGCTTTAGTCCACCTCGGAACAGTTCCTCCCAACATTCTGCTATAACGTTCATGCCCAACAAGGCGCGATGGTTTCCCAGGCAGGCGTCACGAACGATCACCACCCCCTTCTGGGGGACAACGACTCCATGGATCTTCAAGTCAGTCACCAGGTATCCCACGTATGGGATGTCCAGACCGTTGGCTCCCCGTAGCGTCAACCAGGGGGCTTCTGAGGTGGGGCAATCCTGGCCCTTAAATAGCTCTCGTGACAGGCTCTCAGAGAACAGAGTGACTTGTGACCCAGTGTCTAACAGGCACTGTACTTCCAAACCGTTGACCTGGGCCACGACAATGGGGCAATGCCCCACCAAACATGCTCTGGACTTCGTAATCAATAGGGGGTCTACCATGGGAGTCCCAGCCACTTGACCCACAGTGGCCGGCAACTCTAAAAATCCTCCTGTGATCCCCGACGGGAGCGGCACTGGCGGAAGTAATGACCCGGCTCTCCACAACCATGACAAATGGGGCGTCCCTGTTCGTCTCACCTGAACCGCGGCCCCATTGGCCTAGCTGGGCGTCGCTCTGGGAATCGGCTCCCCGCTGAATAGGTCCGCTCTCGGAGCAATGGACTGGAACGTTCACGCCGGAGCTCTTCTCTGAAGGAGTTGGATAGCTCGGCCAGCTGTTCCTGGACGTCCTTTTTCAACTCCTCTCGTAACGCACGTCTCCATTCCGCTTCGACCGGGCGTGGGGGGTCGACGGGTGCACTCGCAGCCATGCACGTTGAGGGCTCTACCGTGTGATCCCGTTCCAAGGCCAAAGCCTCTTGTCTCAGTTCGTCAAAAGACGAGTCCGGGTTCCGGCAGACCTGTATTCGCAGGCTTTGGCGTACGGGGCCTTCCCGTAGCCCCAGGAGGAATTGGTCTCGCAGCAGGCTCTCTTCACCCCCTAGACCATGGTCTTGCCTTCCTCTTAGCCTAGCGAACTGCTCTCTCAGCTGTAGCGTGAATGCCCGGATGGTCTGTCGCGGCCCTTGTTTGCAGTTGAAGAACTGTGTTCGCAGAACGGCTACGGGAGTGGTATCGCCGTATTGCCCCGAAAGGAAGTCAAAGATAGCTTGAGCCGTGGTACGGTTCGCTTCTGGCGCTGCTCGCACTTCCCTCAGTGCTTCTCCTTCCAAGGAATTCAAGATGAACTGCACTCCCTGAGGGGCATCCAGACCTTGGAGCCCGACTAAATATTCGACCTGGGCCCTCCATGTCGACAGACTCATCTCCGATCCCGGACCTTGGTACTTTTGGGCCCAAGGGGCTCCCATGAATATGGGCATGGCTTGTCTTCGTGCTCCCGGTGCCTCTTCATCTGCCATAACGGCTTCTGGTGGCTCAACTCAGTGGTAACCCTGCCGACTACGCCAATAATCTGTCACAGGTCGGGAGGGTCGACTAGGTCTACCCCCTCCCTTTAGAATGTACCACTGAGGAGCAGACCAGAAACCAGGCGGACAAGGAAAGTAAAATGTAACAGGCTTTATTGATTAAAAGAATTTGTATATCCTAATTAAAATTCCTCCTTCCTCCCCCGCATCCAGTGGCCGTCGGGACGTCGGCTGGACGACAGGCGGGGACTGGGTCCACTCAACCCCCTCGGACTCTTCGGGTGCCGAGGTTCTCGGCAATGGAGGGAACGCGGACCTGACCAGCAGGTAAGTGCTCTAAGCACGGCTTTCCTTCTCGGACTCTGAGCGGACTGTGCTCTTCTCGACCTCCCAAGTACAGAAGTTTACAGCGGTGAAGAAGAGCGTCGACTGGACAGCCGGTAGGTACTCCTGGTACGGTAGGTTCTTTCCTATGCAGGGGATGCAGAAAGCTTACGGTTGTGAAAGGGGCGTCGACTAGACAGCAGGTGGGTACTTCGAGCACGGTTGGTCCTTTCCTATACAGGGGATGCAGAAAGCTCACGGCTGTGAAAGGGGCGTCGACTAGACAGCAGGTAGGTACTTCGAGTCCGGTTGGTTCTTTCCTATACAGGGGATGCCGAAAGCTCAAGGCTGTGAAAGGGGCGTCGACTAGACAGCAGGTAGGTACTTCGAGTCCGGTTGGTTCTTTCCTATACAGGGGATGCAGAAAGCTCACGGCTGTGAAAGGGGCGTCGACTAGACAGCAGGTAGGTACTTCGAGTCCGGTTGGTTCTTTCCTATACAGGGGATGCAGGAAACTTAGGGCTGTGGAAGGAGCGTCGACTAGACAGCAGGTAGGTACTTCGAGTACGGTTGGTCCTTTCCTATACAGGGGATGCAGGAAACTTAGGGCTGTGGAAGGAGCGTCGACTAGACAGCAGGTGGGTACTTCGAGTACGGTTGGTCCTTTCCTATACAGGGGATGCAGAAAGCTCACGGCTGTGAAAGGGGCGTCGACTAGACAGCAGGTGGGTACTTCGAGTACGGTTGGTCCTTTCCTATACAGGGGATGCAGAAAGCTCACGGCTGTGAAAGGGGCGTCGACTAGACAGCAGGTAGGTACTTCGAGTCCGGTTGGTTCTTTCCTATACAGGGGATGCAGAAAGCTCACGGCTGTGAAAAGGGCGTCGACTAGACAGCAGGTAGGTACTTCGAGTCCGGTTGGTTCTTTCCTATACAGGGGATGCAGGAAACTTAGGGCTGTGGAAGGAGCGTCGACTAGACAGCAGGTGGGTACTTCGAGTACGGTTGGTCCTTTCCTATACAGGGGATGCCGAAAGCTCACGGCTGTGAAAGGGGCGTCGACTAGACAGCAGGTAGGTACTTCGAGTCCGGTTGGTTCTTTCCTATACAGGGGATGCCGAAAGCTCACAACAGTGTTGATAACACAGAATGCACAAGGCGTTCGATGGAGGACACTCAGAACAGCAGATCACTGGACTTCCTCCGTTCTCCAGACAACAGCAATGATGAATCAGAACATCGCAAGCTTTAAATTCCACCGTCGCTTAGTCTCTTCTTCAGCGGCTCCAAACTGCAACACAGGGCAAGGCCGATGGGCACGTGACAGAATTCGGTATAGTAAGCATGCAGTAGCTTCACTTCAAACACACACGGTAGGCACAGCATCAACTCACGTCACCCTCAACCACTCTGTGAAATATAAGGCCACAGCCCACCTCCTTGTTCTGAACAGCAGGGACAGTAAGACGGAAGAATATATAGCGATCTCACTCGTGCATCATAACAGCTGTCTTCTCATTACGGTGTCTAGACTCCGGTTCCTAGATCGCTTCTCTTCATATACAGTGTCTTGGTGTATAAATCACGTATCATACGGCCAGTAAAAGGTTTGCACTTATCTCTACCCAGGCAGGGGACTTGATGTTTCCAAGGCAACTTCTCCTCTGCTTCTCTGTTCCACTCCACCCAATCTTTCGT
Source organism: Chrosomus eos (assembly GCA_036326025.1). Lineage (NCBI taxonomy): Eukaryota > Metazoa > Chordata > Actinopteri > Cypriniformes > Leuciscidae > Chrosomus > Chrosomus eos. Next base: position 10,963 of record JAZAVI010001364.1, read on the forward strand.
AGCGGATTCCCTTCCGCGGATCGATCTCACCAGTCAATTTTGTCCCACAGAAACTCTCAGCCTTCCTCGACGGAACAAGGTCAGGACACAGCACCCGCAACCGAACACAGAACACTGCACTGAACTACCCTCTTGGTCTCCCAAAACTTGGTCTTTATCTGTTTCAAGCCGCTGTGTGTCCCAATCACCAAACAGCCCCTTGATGCGCCGCACCTGCTGTCACTCTGTCATCAGCGGCTGCTGTTGCCATGGTAGCGACGCATATCAGGCTGACTGGGTGTTGCGTCGAAAGCGCTCCGGGCGGAAACATTCCTCCGTGGAATATATAGTTCCGCTGCTGGTTCGTCACCTTGTGACATATGTATCAGATTCACATTTTATAAGATAATGCTGTATTTTTATGTATTTTAATGTATAAATGATACTATTAATGTATTAAATGTAAGCGTAATTAATATTTTCATTTAAATGTTAAATATAAATCCATATGAGATTTCACTCGTTTGCATTTTTGTATATAATAGAAAAAGATTACGGATTTATATTTATAGGTAATAGTTTTTTTTCTTTTATTATTTTCTTTTATTTATTTTTTATCATTTTTATTTTATTAGTTTTTTATTTTATTTATAAGTACTAATGTATGAAACATACTTATATACAGTATATGCATACTATAATATACTATAATAATATAATATACATCATATAAAATATGATCAATTATATAATATGTAATATATATGATAAATGAGACATTTTAATGTTTTATGAAATATGTATTTAGGTAAATCTGACAGAATTATTATATTTGGAACCCAGACAGTTACTCGAAGTATGGAGTTTAATTTTGTTCTTCATCTGGGTTTTTTTTACCATTATTATTATTTTTTCTTTTTCTGTATTTACATGTTCAAAATAAATAAATCAAATCAAATGTAAACACATAAATCGAATATGCAATTGAAAGAACGTGTAAACGAACGGTCAAAAAAATCGGATATAGGCAACCAATCAGAATTGTTCATCCAGACCCGCCCTGTAACCGAGGCGTAACTGTCCAGAAGATCTGATTAACTGTCCTTCAGTCTCTGTGACGTCCCGCATCGATCTGATCGTCCAGAGGAAGCTCGCTTTACTCCACTAATGATGTCTTCTGCTGTGAGTGTGTGAGGGCCGAGATTCAGACGGATGCTTCAGTCTGATCATGTTAATATGATGAGATGGAGAGGGGCGTTTAAAAGCCAGTGCTTCATTACCAGAATCAAACACACAGAGGAGACTTTAATCACTGTCTGGATGATGAGGACTTTCTGCTTCATACACACAGCCTGGGTCATCCTTTCTTTCATAGACGGTAGACTTTACATGGAGAGTGACTTCCTTCGTTGGATTCCCGTAAATCTGAAGGGTTTACACACATTATTCATATCATGCATTAATCCAGACAGTGATCTTTTGTTAGTGATGATGACAGAACTCACAGAAAACACAACAGTGTGAATGCATGATAGTGCGTGTGTGTGTGTGTGTGTGTG
>JAZAVI010001364.1:15000-19725 GCA_036326025.1 Chrosomus eos
TCATAAAATGAAATTTGGATCATGATTTATGGTTAAAATCGATAAAATAAGGATAAAAAAAACACCATAAAAGTTTTTTTATTTATATAAATTATTGTATTAGTCTATGTTCTATTCAATCGCGCTTTTCTGAATACTCGAGTTAAACTCAAGTTATAGTTACAATCTTTAAAATAAGGATAAAAAAAGCACCAACATTTTTATTTAGTTAGTTTCTGTCTGAGCTGCTCTATTCCATACAACCACATTTGGATTATGATTTATAGTATTCCATTAAACTTATGAAACACACACACACACACACATGACCCTGTGATCCTGCATTCACTCCTGTGTGTGTGTGTGTGTGTGTGTGTGTGTGTGTGTGTGTGTGATGTGTGTTCCTCATGATGTGTGTTCAGTGACAGTGACTGTGTTCCTCAGTGTGTGTGTTCCTCAGTGTGTGTGTGTGTGTGTGTGTGTCTGTGTGTGTGTGTGTGTGTGTGTGTGTGATGATGTGTGTTCCTCATGATGTGTGTTCAGTGAGTGACTGTTCCTCAGTGTGTGTGTTCCTCAGTGTGTGTCTGTGTGTGTTCCTCAGTGTGTGTTGATGTGTGTGTTGATGTGTGTTCCTCAGTGTGTGTTGATGTGTGTGTTGATGTGTGTTCCTCAGTGTGTGTTGATGTGTGTGTTGATGTGTGTTCCTCAGTGTGTGTTCCTCAGTGTGTGTTGATGTGTGTTCCTCAGTGTGTGTTGATGTGTGTGTTGATGTGTGTTCCTCAGTGTGTGTTGATGTGTGTGTTGATGTGTGTGTTGATGTGTGTTCCTCAGGCCTGACTGCAGAAACAGGACGATCTTTCTCAGAGACGACCCGAGGCGCTCCAGATCCACAGCTGGCCGTGAGACCCGAACCAGGAGCTCTCGAGGTACACACACACACACACACACACACACACACACACACACACACACACACGCACATAAACACTTCACAGTGTGTTCCTCATGATGTGTGTTCAGTGACTGTGACACTACTAACTCACCCAGGCCCCGCCCCTTTATTCTGCGTATGAATTATTATAATGAGGAATATTGTGACGTGTTCATTCCCGGAAGAAACTCACGACAACAATGGAGGCGCTTCAGGAGTTCAGAAACACTGATATAGAGATGTAGATATAAAACTCCCGCTGGAGGGACTTCTTCATGCTCAAACTGCAACATTACATGTTAAAAGCACAATAGGAGCTCTTTAAGTCCTCATATATAATGCAGTAACAGCGTGTGTTTATTGCTGTGTCCTGAAAAGCACTCTCTGCTGTTATTAGTGAAACTGGAGTCGCTGTGACCTTTTCACGCGGCGTCTCCTGTGTGTTTACCCGCTGAACTGGGCTTTATGAGTCACTGCGTCTTCATTAAAGGCTTCTTTTCGTTTAAGAGACGGATTGTGTAGGAGATGACATGCCATCGTCTCTGCGTATCCAGCTGGGTCAGTCCGGGACGAGCCCAACAACACTGGCTTTACATCAGCACTCTTTCACTGAGCGCTGGGTCATAGAAAGCTTTACAAACACTATTAGACTTCATGAGGAGTCTGCAGGAGAAGTGTGTGTGTGTGTGTGTGTGTGTGTGTGTGTGTGTGTGTGTGTGTGTGTGTGTGTGTGTGTGTGTGTGTGTGTGTGTGTGTAACCCATATGTGGATTCAGATGTCGTTGTGCAAGTTGCCTAATTTCTCAAATTCACATCACGCATATGCACACTATTGATTATATTTATTTGTGCAGAAACTGTTTGTTTATTTAATTATTTAATCATTAATTTATTGCATTTAAATTTATTTCTTGAATGCATTTGAGTTTATTTAAACATTTAATGCATTAAATGTATTTATTTAATTTAATTTAAAAAGTAATTTTTTAAAATGTATTTAAATCATGTATTTATTTATATATTTATTTCATTTTAATGAATTTATTAAATGCATTTAAATGTATGCATTTAATTTTTTTTAAATATTGTATTTATTTATTTTAAAATACTTATAATTATATTTAAATAATTTTATTATAATTATATTATTTAAATAATTAAGTTTGAATTAGTTATTCTATTTAATTATAGAGGAAGGGGAGTAAGTTTTGAGTTTTGGAAGTTAGAATATGTTGCAAAGTACAGTGAACTTTTAATGGAAATTTCCATATATTTCACTTTGTTTCTGGATATTAATATGTCAAAGTACAAGTATGATTTGTTATTATGAACCTTTTATATTATATTTAGTTTTTTGGTGGTCCAGTTTGCTTGTCAGAAGCGTTTTAACTACCCCGATTACAGCTACAAGATTGACAGCTCTATTTCAAAAGCCAAATTGAACAGAAATTTCCCATCATGCTCTGTGAATGAGGCGACAGAATAACGTTCATGCTCAAACCTCATTATATGCGTGAGTGTGGCTCTGACAGCTCAACAGCAAACATTAACATCTGCTTTTATTTCTGAATGCTGTTGCTGAAAGTTGAATATTTGTATTAGAGATCAGACATTTTTCTGCAGAACACAAAAGATGTTGAGCAGAATGTGCATAAAATCATCTATATATGATCTGTGTGTTATATTGAATATATATATATATATATATATATATATATATATATATATATATATATATATATATATATATATATTCATGTCAATTAGGGATGTCCCGATCAGGTTTTTTTGCCCTCGAGTCCAAGTCCGAGTCATTTGATTTTCAGTATCTACCGATACCGAGTCCCGATCCGATACTTCTATATTACATTTAAAAAAGAATAAAGAACAAACAGAGCACTTCTGTGAGGTAGCTTTAACAATCAAGTAATAAATAACATAAATTATTCATTTTTGGACTTTAGTGCAACAGTAAATATAAAAAAAAAAGTCTAATATAAAAACAAATAGCACCCAACTTTAAAATACCCGCCATGCAAGTAAACAAATAAAAAAATAAGTGTATAAAAAAATATGAGAATATACATTAGGGGTGTAACGGTTCACAAAATTCACAGTTCAGTTCGATACGATTCAGTGGTGTCACGGTTCGGTACATTTTCAATACAGCAAAAAGAAAGAAATGCCAGATAAATTTCCTATTTGTTAAAAGAAAAAATATTTTTAAATAAGTTTGAGTTTTCCTACATCTTGAAACTTTCAGGTTTAAAAATGGGGGTAATCTTTGAAGGATGAACAAATGTTTTGGTCATCACATTTAAATATATATATATAAACAATTATATATATAAATATATTTAGATAATAGCCTATTTGAGTTTTGAAGTGCTGGGAAAAGATGTGTGAAGTACTTGAAAGCATTTCACTATTCCAGGCAAACTTTCATGGCTACAGTTAGTGTTAGGCTACTATATTATATTCATGGTGAATGTTGCTGATCTGTGGACTTAATGCCTGTATAACTAGATCATTCACAGCACAATGTTTCTCCTGGTTTCCACGTCAGCACTATAGAGATATAATAGAGATCTACGGTTAATAACAGAGAAATTTGAATGCTTCTCATTAGATCTCGCAGCGATGTTATTACTTCAGTGGCGAATTCAAATGCTTTATTCACTGGATCTCTAAAAGCGCTGTGTAGTAGGCTAACAGTGTCGCTTGATCAAGATCGGCTCGCACTGCACAGATGTTGCTGGTCCGAACTGATAAACGGTCCATGCAAGCACAATATAATGAGTAGCGCAGTTTCGTTCCGCTTTCATTACGTTCGTCATTTGATGTTGCGCAATGTTGTGGTGTTCACGTTCACGCCAGCGCGGATTTTGTCAGCAGGAAAAATTATCCAAGGACCTGGTTTGGTTTGTATGTGTACCGAACCGGAAGCCTCGTACCGAAACTGTTCAATACGAATACATGTACCGTTACACCCCTAATATACGTACCGAGTCAGGGACGTACTGGGACTGAAATTCAGCCCGGGACTTAAAGATGGAGAGGCCTTTTAAGCGAGTGCCCTTGGTGCACGAGCAGAAGGATTTTTTGCAGTTATTTTAATTCTAATAGTGTTTTTATGGTATAAAGAGAATCAGATAACACTGAAGAAATTCTAGAAAATTTAGGATGACACCTGCCTCTTCAGGTTGTATAAGCAACTAAAGCAAGTCACCACTGCACTGAACAAAACCAGCAAAATCTCGAACACATAAGTCACAGTATACTGCCAACTACCAGCATGTCATGTGTACAGTCAGTCGGAGTGATAAAATACTATCTTAGTTTAATAGTTACAGTTAAAATAGTTACAAATACTAACAACAACAAAAAAATCAAAATCTTTGGAGGCCGGGTGTGTAATAAAACCAAAGCCCTTATCTTCAGCTCTGTGTAGGTCTATCCCTGGCGCATCTTCACCTGGGTTGGACCCTGCCTCTGTCTGTACTAGTTGTACTGCATGAGAAGAACGTCACTTTGTTATAAATATTATTAAAAATAACTAATTTTATCATCGGAAAGTAATATAGATCTCTAATTAAGCAAGCCATTAAAATAAAGGCAATAGTGGCTTAGCTCCTTTTTTCTGTGTGATTGAACTTGTGGCATAAACATATGAGTCTATTTTAATCTATCTTATTCTAGATGCATAATATGATTGCCTACCCAGCCCTGCACACTGCCCCTGTACCTGTCACTGTTTTTGTACTGGTGGTTCCATTCTGCTCATCCTCCTGCTCTTCTTTCTCTTGCTGCTTTCCT